>JAPTGZ010000017.1:1036856-1047252 GCA_029814645.1 Fowleria isostigma | reverse complement strand
GAGATACTTGCTACAGGGGAGGGGCGGGGCGGGGTGGGACGGGGCACCGCTTCCGTGTTATGCCTAGGGCGTTGATTTATCAAAGGTTGGCCCTGTTTCAAGTATTAATCTAAATATGAATATTCAGCTGTTAGTAATGACACATTTAGGCTGAAACAAACATAATGTGATTATTATCAAATCAAGGATTTACTTTTATGATATTGTGAAAATAATTAAGGAAATTTGGATTCATTTAAAATTTTTTTCTTCTACTCCTTGTGGTGCCCCTCAATCAGGTGGCACCCTAGGCAGCCACCTAGTCCGCCTGTTCCACGGGCCGTCCCTGAATGTGTATATTGCTTCAAGGGTTTAAAATATATAGCATTACCATGGCAACAGACAGAACTGTGGCTGCCTCCAGTACCAGTGGCAACTGGGTTTAAGAGGCTCTACCACATAAAGTCACACATATTGTGTTGACAAAGCCTCCATCTGGACCAAATATGATACAGACTGGTCTAAGCTGAGAGCTCTTACCAGACGAGGTCAGAGTAGCTCCAGAAGAGGACACGGACATGGACTTGGTTGCAGACAGACTGGTTTTACTGTCTCTTCCTGTCAGATAAAGACAATTCACAGAGCTGAGACTCAGAATTAGGTGACTTAACAGTGTTTTACCAACTGACATCACATATAAGAAGAGTTGGACATCATTCAGAAATATTTGATACTGGTACTGACCAGGATTATGATAGTTTTGGATTTTTCATTATAGGCTAATTTGATTTAGTTTTGACCTTTTTTTTCTCCAATTCAGTTAGTTTTAATTAGTTTTTAGTGCAGGTTAGCAAGTTTTAGTTTTTTCATATCTTTTCTCTTCCTCATCGTCATTTTCATAAAATTTCCAGACAGGTCTCTGCTGCTTTCTCCCAACTTCAGTCTCCATGTTTCCAGGTAGAGTGGGGACAAGAAGATGACTCGCTGAGTTTGCTTTGTAATGATTGTATTGTGGTACAAAAGAAATACAATGACAGCACTAGGAAGAACACCAGATTTTATGGGTTAATTTTCCAGAAGGATCCCAGCATAGGACCTTGAAAGTACAAAGTTTAACAGCATCTTACAACCGGAGATAAACCTTAGAAAAGTTTTAATATACTTTTTGATGTTCCTTTGTCAGATATGTTTATTTTATTTGAAATGGAAAACTAATTTATTACAATAAATGTGTACTTTTTGTTTTAATGCCTGGGTTACATAAAAAATGTTTATTCTTATAGTTCAAAAGTGAAAAAGTATTGATAATGAAAGATGATGATGAATAAACATCACTTGTTATTTCATTATATTTATTTGTTTGACATTTGTCATTACCTCCTTCTTATTGACTGTTGAAAATGTGCAGCTCAACTTTTAGTTTCAGTTTTAAAATCTGGCCCAATTGATTTTGTAATTGAATAGCCCTGGTCTAAGCAGTGATACCCAGAGTTCCCTCTCCCCAGACAGCCCCCTCCAGCTCTTCTGTGGGGGTTCCAAGACGTTCCCAAACCAGCCCAGAGACGTAGTCTCTCCAGAGTGTCCTAGGTCCTTCCCTTAGGCCTCCTCCCAGTGGGGCATATCTGGAACACCTCCCCAGGGAGGAGTCAAGGAGGTATCCCGAACAGATGGCTCGATCCACCTTAGCTGTGGAGGAGCAGTGGTTCTTCTCCCAGCTCCTCTCTGGTGACTGAGCTCCTCATCCTATCTCTAAGGGTGCACCCAGCCACCCTACGAAGGAAACTCATTTCGACTGCTTGTATTTGGGATCTTATCCCTCCAGTCACGACTTAAAGCTCATGACCATAGGTGAGAGTAGGAACGTAGACTGACCAGTAAATCCAGAGCTTTACCTTTCAGCTCAGCTCCTTCTTCACCACTACAGACTAATACAGCGACTGCATCACTGCAGACGCTGCACTGTTCCACCTGTTAATCTTACAGTCCATCCTTCCGTCACTTGTGAACAAGACCCCAAGACACTTGAACTCCTCCACTTGGGGTAAGATCTTGGATTTTGAGGTGCTGATCCTTATTCCACTTGCTTCGCACTTGGCTGCCAACCACCCCAGTGACCATACAGGTCTTAAACATCCTTATGAGAAGTGCCAAAATATATAGTTTTTAGTTTTATAGTTTTTAGTCAAATAACAAACCTCATGTGTCACCAAGACAGCAGTGCCTAATCCACAAACCTCTTGAGGACCCTGCTTTGTTTCCATGAATCACATGAACAGATGAAGCAGCTCTTTTCATAGAGCAGACAGAAGTTTTGTTCAGACTCACGTTTTCTCTCGGTGAGTTTGTCATTGGTTTTGGCTTCAGTTTGTTGTCGCTCCAACTGCTCCTGACGACACAAGAACATCAATGAAACCATCTGGACAATTGGGATAGACGTTGTAAAAATACAGTTGTGTAAAAAATTATAGACCACCCTATATTTTCTTAAATTTTTTGTTCATTTTAATGCCTGGTACTAAAGGTACATTTGTTTGGGCAAATATAATAACAACAACAAAAATATTTCATGGTAGTTTAATTTCAGAGCTGATTTCTATCCACTTTCCATGGTTTTCTTGATAATAACCAAAATATCTATGGTATTGTACTGACAAAAACAGGGCTTTTAGGCATTCCTTGTTTTCTTTTCTGTCTGTTTTAGTCACATGATACACACAGGAGTTAGACTTGATTGCATAACCATTGTTTTTGATGACTTTTGATGGTCTAATAATTTTTCCATGACTGCAATGTGTGATGCTGAACCTCACCATCTCCAGCAGCAGAGTCTCCTCCTTCTCTTTCTTCTGGTCCAGTAAGTCCTTCTCCTGCCGCTTCTGAAACTGCACACGTTCATTTAAGGAAACTAAAGCACGACCATCTGAATGTGAGAAGAACATGCTCCTTACCGGCTCGGTGAGCTCCAGTTTGTCCAGTTCCAACACTGTCTGAAAAACAGTGAATCTATTATTAATTATTGATCAATCACATCCATTTGGTACTAGGAGGTAAATACAGCTCACACAACCAGTTTACGTGTTTTCAGAGCAGACAAAGAGATTTACTGGTGCTAAAAACCCAAATGTGGTGCTCCAAGAACTACTGATGGTCAGAGGGTTTCTGTTTAAGTTCACATGACTGAAGAGGATCTGAGATCACACTACACTGATTCTTGAGAATTTGGATAAAACATGTCCCACTCAGAAATGTGCCAATTCCATTGAAAATAAATTATATTTTTATAATAAAACTAGTCAGAGTTGATCATCTAAGGGTCTTTTGCACAATTGTGACCTTTTTCCATAAGTTTCTTTTTAATTTAATGAATTTTATAGTAATAAGTTAACCCATTACCCTCAAAATGTGTCCACAGACAACAGATTATCATTTCAATTTCATAAAAAACAATGAAAACTCTTTTAAAATAATAAAATACTTGTCAAATGAAAAAATAGAGTGAAAAATCCCTTGAAAACTAAGCGCACTGAATTTTCATTATTTTTACTATTATTTTACGTTTCCTTGAAATGGGTTTAACACCGTCAGATATTAATAAAAGAAAAAAAAATCAGGCACTACAGGGTCACCTATATTCCTGGGGACCCCCTTGTTCACTTTCCATCTCTAGCACATGCAACAGGTTCACTCAGCCTCCTGTAAGTGTGCTATTTCTTCAAAAGTCTTTACATATTTATTGATATTTTCTCGTCACAACCATGATGTGTCAACACCATTGGGTTTGTATAGAAAATATTAGATAGAGTTATTGGACACATTTATACATTTTAATGAGGGCTAGAGGTACCCAGTAAACCATGACTGACACCTTAATGACTGATCACGCAGATACACACACATATACTCTGGCTTCACTTTTCCACAGACATGAAGTGGTCAGAACTATAAATTTCCTCTTATCTGAAAACATCTCATGAACCTTCTGACTACAACATCCAGTTCTGGGATACAGGTGGGTTGTACCTTACGGATGGTGGCCACCACGTCTTTGTCTTTCTCTCTGCAGAGAAGTTTCTGAACACAGAAGTCTAGTTGTTGCAGCAGCTGTTTGTCAGATGGCAGCCGGAGTGATGACCGTAACCGTGGCAACAACTGGCACAGCTTGTACCTGATGGACAGGTGAGCAGAAAAATGAGAGTTACCTTTTCAGACAGGACTATAGTATTAAATTAACGGGACTGTGAGAAGTTTCTAAGTGATTTTAAAAAAGTGTCATTTTTTATATATAAAATATATATATATATATATATAAATATATGCCTGATTGTAGTCTGCAATTTAAAATAAGATTATCATCGGTTACCCCTCAGTGTCCTGGGAGGGCAGGAAGCTGCTGGACGTACCTGACATTAGCAACAGGGTCATGAACGAGTTCCAGCGCTGGGATCAGGAAGTGTTTGTTAAAATATTTTCTAGAGAAAATCTCAGTGGCCGTTTCACAAACATCAAGGAACCTCAAACGGTTCCAATAGCTTCGTCCCTGAGCCAGATCTGAAAGTCCATATATAAACACAATGAGAACTCACACAGAAACACAGTGAAGACACAGTGTACAAGCTCGAGTCCTGCTGTGGAACATGTAAATAAAAACAGAATTCAATGAATTGTAAGTATCAAGAACCTTTTTTTTCTTTCCAAAATACAACATAAAAACATTTGCTGTTGACACCATCAACTTTCTTTCCATTCCACTTAAAAAGAAACAAATTATTTTGTCCATATGGTGGATATATTGGCATATGATGAGCTGATAGATCCTCATAAATTAACTCCCAATATTTACACTGCATTGACATCAAAGATCATCTGACAGTACTCTGACCTTGGATCAGTCGCTCCATCATTTCCTGACGCTGCTCCTGTTTCCGATTGTAGCGAAGAAATGTACAGAACGTCCGAGCCGCCTCCTTCTGCACCGGCAACACCTTCTACAAATGTGAGGCATGTTGTGTTATTGAACTTCACAATATGTCATGTCATGGAGAATTATTGTGCGGTGTTGTACTGACATTGGTGGTGAGGATAATGAAGATCCGAGGGGAGAAGCTCTGGTGAAGAATGTCTCCAGGCAGCATTCGGGCCAAACAGCTGTAACGCTGCAACAGCTTCTCATGAAGCCTCCAACGCAGAGAACATCCAACTGTCTGCTCTGCTAAGAGGAGAGCTGACAGCAGCTCTGGGAACTGATGAAGGGAACAACAGAACCAAAGTAGAACCAGAACCACAGGAGAACCATAAAAGAAACAAAACTGTAAAACAGTTTAACTAAAAATTGGGGCCAGATTTAACCCATAAAAACCCAACACTACCATATTTTGCAAATGAAATTTTTTTCTTTCTCTACCCTTTCTTAAGTGATTTATCACCATTTATTATAATATTGTCCTCTGCATTTTGTATTTTATCAAGATAAATCAGGCATTTTCCTCTATTTAATTTACTGGTGATGTAGATGTTCATGAAAGCTCAGATTAAAGTTGAGGATTATTACAGTTGCAGAAAAAAATTATTAGACCATGAAAAGTCATCAAAAACAGTGGTTATGTAATCAAGTCCTATCTCCTGTATGTATTAAAAAAGAACAGTGCTTTTAAGCATTCCATGTTTTCTTTTTTGTTTTAGTTACATGATACACACAGGAGTTAGTACTTGATTGCATAACCATTGTTTTTGATAACTTTTTTATAGTTTAATCTTTTTTTCTGTGACTGGTCACCAGTTAAACAGAGGAAACAAGATGCACTGTCCATGGTCCTGAATTTGAAGGCTGACATGAAACCTCAAGGTGACCACACAGACTGTTAAATCCATCTATAAAGGTCACGGTACAAAGACCAAAACCAATAGTCAACCTCCCATCTGCTCCCAGACCAACTGAGAGATAGGACCCATCTGACCCTGGGGCTCTACTCTGATGGTTTTACCACCAAAGGCAGAGACCCAGATGGCTTTGACCCACCTTAATGTCAAAGGAGAAATTTGCCTTATGGCTCAGCTCCTTCTGGACCAGCAAGATCTAATACAGAGACCAGATCAGTGCAGATGCTGACAAGCAAATGGTCAATATCTTGATCCGTTTTCTCATCAGTAATACCAAGAAGGAGACATTGGAACGTTCAGTAAGTGTGGTGTTATTTCTTGTTTGTTTGTTTGTTTGTTTGTGTTGTTACCTTGTTGTCCACCGATGTGTTCTCTCCTCTGGAAAGAACCGCCTCCAGAGTTTCCTCCAGGTGATTCATCAGAGCGTCCAACACCTCAACAACAACATTAACAAAACATCTTAAAGTGTTTCCTGGAAAACACCCAGCTCTATCTTGAAACTTCCAAGTGTTGTCCAGATTCTTCAGACTGTATTCAATATCTGACTGTGTTTATATGAATGACTTTAAATGGCTTTGATTTGGACTACGTAACCGGTTTACATCTCTCCTGTGTACCTGCTTTAAATATAATGACATTGCAAATAACATCCATTTATTTTTAATAACATAGATTTGAGATTTTAGAAACGTCATAATAAAACAACTAAAACATTTATATGAAGCCTGGAGATATGAATGTATGAAAACATATGTGTTAAGGCCGGCTCCTATGGATGAAAAAACACTAAAGTAAATGCTCAGTTTAAAGTGTTGTAATGAATCTCTGCCATAAAATATTCTGAATGTTTCATCAGCTTTGTAAATTATTATTTTAAAGTAGACCTGTTAAAAACCCTTGTTCAACACTGACCCACATACAGGCCCAATCCCAATTCACCCCTCATCCATATCCCTTGGACCGGAGTTGCAAAGGGTAGGGGTTAAAATATTCCCTTATGAAATGGAAAAATCCTTTGAGTCATCAATGATGCTATAAACTAATACAACAACTTTGTTTCCCAAATAATTCACCATGCCATCAGCAGCTGAAATTGTCCCTGTTCACGGGTTTCTTTTTGTGCCTGTGTTTATATGCATTTAAAGTAATTTGATTACTGTATTTATATGCATTTAAAGTAACTTAATTATTGTATGAATTTGTATAATCTAAGTAATTTGATAATTGTATAACATAAACTTAACCCTTTAACTGCTTGTTCGACCATTTGGTTGATCACATTTTGAGTCACTATAAGTGGAGTACCTAACTTATCTGAACCTAACTGAACTGATAAAGATGAAAATCACTTGACATTTTGACTGTTTTTGGTAAAAATTTGAAAGATATGAATACTTTTTGGCATATCATAGTATAAGAGGCCTTTCTGAACATAATTATATTATTTGATACCACAAAAAAACTTAAATTAGCTTTGTAATTTTGAGCACTGGCACTTTGAGGATGCTGCTCTAATTTCATTGTACTGAGTTGCAATGACAATAAAGGTCTAAGAAAAAGTAATAATTAAAAAAAAACATGTTTAATCAAATGGTTGATTTGTGTCTTTATGGTAAGAGTAGAAAAATGAAGCATATATGAAATCAAGGATTATTAGTTATAAAATCAAAACCTCTATTCATCTATTGCTGCAAATATTAAACATTTAGTGGTAATATATCATGACTATGTTAAAACAATTAATTTAGTAAGTGATTTTTGACACTTTCTGAGTTGATATTAGTAAGTATGGGGAAAAAAAAAATCTGGAAATCACTCACTCAAGGGAATAAGAAATGCAAACAAAATTTTTTTTATCAGATTTTTCTTGGTGGGATAGTTAAAGGGTTAAAGAAACTTGATTTTTGTGTTTACATGAATTGTACTGTATTTGAAGAACTGATTACTTATATTTACTTAAAAGTTACTGTGAACATCAGTTAATATGCATTGCCTGTCTTTTATCATTTGTGATCAGTGTTCTATATAAGCAGCTGTGTAATGATCTGTCCCATGTTTGATAAAGGGCTGATGCTTGAAAATGTGAATGTGTGAATAAATATCTTGTTGGGAGCTCACAGGTTGTGCGGACTTCATTATATTTTTCATTCACAACTTTTTGTGGCTATCAACGGCAAACCACAGAAACGAAGTCTATTACACACTGAAACGCTATTAAATGATTAAGCTGTTTACGAAGAAAATACATACATTGTGTTTCTTTCATCACACTGCTCCACTTTTTTGCTGTTTACCTCTGTTTACCTTTGTGGGTGATTTCTCATGCCCCTCCGTTTTGTAGTATGGTCCTGAAAAATCTCCGTTTTGAGAATCAAACAGCCCTCCCCCTTATCCCTTCACTTCTGACTCATTGAGAATGGGGACACCCCTACCCCCTTCATGTGAATGTGCAAAATGGAGGGGTAGGGCCAAGGGGTGAATTGGTATTCGGCCACAGACTTGATAAGATGAATATGTATTTGTCAAGTGTGACTTTGGCATGTTTCAGTGACCTCTGACCTCTAAGGCATCATCCTGCAGCAGAGACAGAAGCTCTTTATGAACCAACTGTGGATTTGAACCCAGCAGCTTCACCACCTGAAAGGAAGAAGAAAACATCATGTAAATACAGTTGTGGAAAAAATTATTAGATCACCCTATGTTTTCTTCAGTTTCTTGTTCATTTTAATGCCTAAAGGTGCATTTGTTTGGACAAATATAATGATAACAACAAAAATTAGCTCATAAATGTTTAATTTCAGAGCTGATATCTATCCATTTTCCATGGTTTTCTTGATAATAACTAAAATCACATCAGTTCTTACATCAATATCTATGACATTGTACTGACAAAAACAGTGCTTTTAGACATTCCATGTTTTCTTTTCTGTCTTTTTTAGTCACATGATACACACAGGAATTAGTACTTGATTGCATAACCATTGTTTTTGATGACTGTCGATGGTCTAATAATTTTTTCCATGACTATATTTACATTTAATTTTACAGATTTTCTTCTGACCTGGTGGAAACTAGCCGCTGCACTGCGTCGCACGCTGACCTCGGGGTCACAACACAGACTGGCAAACGATGGATAAACTTCTGACAGGAAATGGGCGGAGTCAGCAAATACAACCATGGCCTGTGGAGAGTGGGAGGGGCCTGCAGATGTTAAAGTCTGACTGACAGATAAACTTAGTATTTTGTTTAGGTAAAGGTTAAGGTGTGTAGTAGCTGGGATAGGCTCCAGCACCCCCATGACCCTCCTGATGATTAATAGTACAGTGGTTATGGGTCAGTAATCATTAGAATCATGCACATCTGGATACAAGCATGCCAATTTACTTTTTGCTGTACTAAAAGAGACTCAAAAAAATAATGAGTGTGTTTGTACCGGCAGGTTGTAGCAGCAGTTGCAGCGGATCAGTGTGGACTCACTGCTGGTTTCAGTGTGGTTTCCTTCAGTCTGTAAACCTGAGACAGAAAACAACTTGAACCTCTGCAACAGCCGAGTCCTCTGTTCATCTGACAGGGAGTCTGGAACAAACAAACAAATAAACAAAATCAACACAAAAAAAAAAACCACAGACAGGAACCATCAGAATCCAAAGTGCAACACATGTTGGTCACCTGACAGACCACTGCACAGCTTCCCAAACTGGAACGATAAAGACGCCATGACGGCCTCGTCCGCCTGCGACGACGAGTCACACACAGACATCACCAGGGGAACCACGACATGGAGCCTGTCGTCTGAGAGAGGGTCGGTTTTACAAAAGCACAACATCCTGTCAACGATACACACTTTGGAACAATGTAGAATAAAGCACAACTACTGATTCAATGTCTTTACTGCGGTGAAAGTCTCTGAAATGTCCTTGAGGTGTAATATTCTAAAGGTGGAAAATGGACTTTCCTCTGACTGCATACAAAGACGACTACACTACATGACTACATTTTAGAAAATCTGGATTTTTAGCTACAAATGACAGCAGCAAATTAGAAACAGTGTATTAACTAGGGCTGCACAAAATTGGAAAAACTCACATTGCAATTTTTTCTAACCCTGTGATATATATTGCGATTTTCTTCTTTATTTTCAGTGATTTTCTTCATTTTTGCTGATTTTCTTCTTTGTTTTGGGGATTTTCTTCTTTGTTTTCTGTGATTTTGTTCTTCATTTTTGGTGATTTTCTTTGTTTTGGATGATTTTCTTCTTTCTTTGTGGCAATTTTTTTGTTTTTGGTGATTTTCTGCTTTATTTTCAGCAAGTGAGGGGGATAGGCACAAAATAAGGTTCTGCTTCTGGCCTATTCCTTTTTGTTTTTTTATGTATACTGTGAGTGTTGTGCTGAGTGCAATGATTAATGTACAAACCAAAATAAGAATTCATTCATTCATTCATTCATTCATTCATTCATATTTAGAGGTGTGAAAAAAAATCGATACAGCGATATATCGCGATACTTTGAACTCCGATATAATATCGATATTTCAACCC
>JAPTGZ010000017.1:942768-953284 GCA_029814645.1 Fowleria isostigma | reverse complement strand
ATTTTGTTGACTTTCCTAAATTTAGTTATTAGTCAATTTTCTTGATAATTTTATTTGTTTTTTAAATTGTCATAATATTTTAGTTACATTTTTGTTCATTTTGATGATAATTTGTTCATTTTATGGACTAATTTCCTCATTGTCTTCAATATTTTATTTATTTCTGTTTGTCTTGTGATTATTTTGTTTATTTTAACGTATTTTGCAAATGTTTTTATTTATTTTTCTATAGGATTTTGTTTTCTTGATAATTTTGTTGACTCATAGTTTTGTTTATTTTTATTTAGGTTTACCAAAGTCTGAGTTCTCAAAAATAATTAATTTTCCTCTAGTTTGTTCATTTTTTGTTAATTGTCTGGATAATTTTTCCAGTTTTTGTTTTTGTTTTTCTGATGTATTATTGTTGTAGATTGTTGTCAAAGGGTTGAAAATTTGAAGGAAAAAAAAAAACAGATTTTTGAGATTAAAGCCTTAAAAGTACAAGATAAAACCTGTAAAAATGGGATAAATAGATAAACTCCAGCTCAGTGATGGGATTTAATCCTCGTCTGATTTAATTATTGAAATGTGAAATTTTTCCTCTAACTTTACAAATGTCTTATAATAAAAAATGAAAATAATTGAAAAAGTATATTATTATTTTATTAACATCCTTTTTCAAAATGCAAGTTGTAAATTTCTTGTAAATGTATGACTTTAAAAAATAAAACCATGTAATGTCAGTAGATTTTTTTTTAACCACTTGAGCAACAAAAAAACAGCAGCGTTGAGTTTTATACTAAAAAAGTAGAAAACATTGAGCATAACAGAACAAATAGAAGATAGTAGTAGTAATATTAGTAGCAGTATTAGTGGTAGTAGTAACAGTAGTAGTACACAGTAGAGGGTGTGTCATCTGTTGCTGGCGGGTGTTTGTCTTTGCCATGGCGTTCCTTCACATCAACAACCTGCCGTTCGTCTGTCGTGGTTGTGAAGTCACGCCATTCGCCCTGACCTCGTTGGTCGCAGTCGTAAATCTGCGCCTGGTTCTTCAGACGCTGACGGGGTTAATGTCCCGCCTCCAGGGTTAATGTCCCGCCTCCAGGCTGAGGTTTTGTGTGGACGGTTTTAAGGCCGAGCAGCTGTTAGAGATAAAGAACAGACTGAAGGAAGAAGATCAGAGCATCTGGACCACGGATCAAACACGGAACGAACACGAGTCAAATATGGATCAAACACGAGTCCAACACGGATCAAACAGGAGAAAAACACGGATTAAACACGAGTTAAACACTGATCAAACATGAGTGAAACACTGATCAAACACGGATTAAACACGAGTCAAATATGGATCAAACAGGAGAAAAACATGGATTAAACAAGAGTTAAACACTGATCAAACACGGATTAAACACAAATCAAATACGGATTAAACATGAGTCAAACACGAATTAAACATTATCAAACATGGATTAAACACGAGTCAAACACAAATCAAACACGGATCAAACATGAGTCAAACACAAATTAAACATGCGTCAAACGCAAATCAAACATGGATCAAACACGAGTCAAACATGGATTAAACACAAGTCAAACATGGATCAAACACATGGATCAAACACACGAGTCAAACATGGATTAAATATGAGTCAAACACAAATCAAACATGGAAGGAACACGAATTGAACACGGATCAAACAGATTGAACATGAATCAAACATGAGTCAAACACCAATCAAACACGGATCAGACATGAGTCAAACATAAGTCCAACATCAATCAAACATGATTAAACACGAGTCAAACACAAAAACAGATTGAACAAACACGGATTAAACAGAGTAGTAGTAGTATATTAATATTAACAAAAACTCAGATTATCAGCAGATTATTATATTACTTTAATATTACCAGATAATTAATAGTTTATTAATAGTCTATTAGTGGATTACTAGTAGACCCATTGTTTTACTCTAAAATAGCATTACTGAAATGTCATTATTTTGTGTTTTTATTATTTATTATGTGATCATTTTCCTGATCTGATTGATCGTTAATATGTTCAGTGTAATTTTTGTTTGCCATTCCTTCCTTTGGGGGTGGGGCTGGACCCTCTGGCGGCTGTCTGTTTGACACGCCCTGTTCTTCCTGTTTGTTAACGTGTGCGTTCTCACCGTTTTCCTCCAGGACGCCGCCTATGCCTCCTTCCTCTTCGATAAGCTCCAGCGCCTCCAGCTTCCTCGCCGCGGCCGTCATGCTCCGGTCAACGCCCACTGTGATGTCTGTGGCTCCGCCTTCCAACAGCTGAGGCGTCTGGCTCTGCGTCGTGCTCTGGGCATCAGCAGCGAAATGGTGCCGCGCCCGGCTGTGGCTCCACCCCCAGGCGACACCCCTGATGGCGGCTGGACGAAGGACGAGTTGCTGCCGGCGAAGCAGCAGCGATGGTCGTATGAGGATGAGGCACGGGAGGGCGGAGCTCCGTGGGGCTGGGGCGGAGTTCAGAGCACCTACCTCGGAGGGGGCGGCGCCAAAGGCCTTGCCACGGTCACACCCCTTCCCTTGGACGCACGGCATTACCTGGAGGGGGTGTGGAGGGTGTCCTGCAGAGGCGACCACAGGGCGACTACAGTAAGAACAGAAGGACAAAAAAACACAAGAACTGTAGACATTAAACCTCACCTTTAAAAGAATTTAAATACGATAAAAACTGTACATGGTAAACCTCAAACATGTACAAAGAGGTTTAATCTGTTTACATGCATTTAAATTCACCTGTAATTGGACCAAAGTGTTTTATATTCAGCTACTCAGGACTATTTATATTATATAAAGACATAATTCAACCCAAACACTGAACGTCTGGATCAGAGGAAAGAAAATGGTCAAAAGTGTCCTGAAAACATGGACGAAGGGTTGTAATCATGACACAGGTTTATAAGTCTGAGACTCACTAAAGGAGGTCATTTTATTCAGCATTTTATTCATTTTTATTACAACTTTGCTCATTTTAATAATTTAGTTCATATTTTCATTATTTTTTTGGTTCATTTTCATAATGATTCCGTTTATTTTTTGTTATAGTTTTTCATTTTTTGTTAATTTTCATCATTTCTTAATTTTGTCCATTTTCTTAATAATTGTTTTAATAATTTCATGCAGTTTTTGTTCATTTAAATAGTTGCTCATTTTATTGTTCATTTTCGTAATATTTTTTTTTTCCATTTTGTTTATTTTCATAATAGTTTTGTTCATTTTTGTATATATTTGCAATTGCATTAATATTTTTTTAATAATTTCTATAATACTTGGACCAGCTCCTTACCTTTGCTAGGGTGCTGGAGGGGTCATGGGAGTTTGCTAATCCAGTCCACATGTGTTTTGTGGATCTGGAGAAGGCATACGGCCATGTCCCCAGGAGCATCCTGTAGGGGGTGCTCCAGGAGTACGGGGTGGATGGCCGCTTACTAGTGGCCATTCAGTCCTTGTACCAAAGGAGCATGAGTCTGGTCCACGTAGCCGGTAATAAGTCGGACTTGTTCCCGGTGAGAGTTGGACTCCGCCAGGGCTGCCCTTTGTCACCAGTTCTATTCATAACTTTTATGGACAGAATTTTTAGGCACAGCCGGGTGGGGGAGGGGGTTGAGTTCGGTGGCAGGAGGATCTCGTCGCTGCTGTTTGCGGATAATGTGGTCCTCTTAGCTTCATTGACCTCTGACGTCCAGCTCTCTCTGGGGCAGTTCACAGCCGAGTGTGAAACGTCCGGAATGAAGATCAGCACCTCCTAGTCCGAGGCCATGGTTGTCAGCTGGAAAAGGGTGGAGTGTCCACTCTGGGTTGGGGAGGAGATCCTACCTCAAGTGGAGGAGTTTAAGTATCTCGGGACCTTTTTCACGAGTGAGGGTAGAATGGACCGGAAGATCGAATGGAGGATCGGGGCGGCGTCTGCAGTGATGTGAACGCTAAACCGGTCCATTATGGTGAAGAGGGAGCTAAGCCATAAAATGAAGCTCTCAATTTACAGGTCGATCTATGTTCCAACCCTCACCTATGGTCATGAGCTCTGGGTCATGACCGAAAGAATGAGGTCGCGAGTACAAGCGGCCAAAATGAGTTTCCTCAGGGTGGCCGGGCTGAGCCTTAGAGATAGGGTGAGGAGCCGGGACATCCGGCAGAGACTCGGAGTAGAGTCACTGCTCCTCCATGTCGAAAGGAGCCAGCTGAGGTGGTTTGGGCATCTGGTGAGGATGACCCCTGGACGCCTCCCTAGGGAGGTGTTTCAAGCATGTCCGACCAGGAGGAGACCTCAAGGCCGTCCCAGGACACGCTGGAGGGATTATATCTCTCGGCTGGCCTGGGAACACTCGGGATTCCTCCGGAATAGCAAGTGGAAGTGGCTGGGGTGAGGACTGTCTGTTCTCTGTTCCCCGCGACCCGGACCCTGAGCCGGATAAGCGGAGGACAACAAGTACGAGTATAATACTTTTTTTTTTTGTTCATTTTCAGAACAATTTTGTTCACATTTTCATTTTCATAATCATTTGCTCATTTCCATGATGATTCTGGTCTTTTTTTTTTGTGTTAATTTTCATAGTTTTTTTCATTTTCATAACTTCTGAATTTTTTTGGTCCATCTTAATAATAGCATTTATTTTAATAATTGTGTTCAGTTTTTGTTCATTTACATAGTTTAGCTATTTTTTTGTCCATATTCAGAATAATTTTTCCCCATTTTTTTTTTCAATTTTTATAATTTGTTCATTTTGGGTTTTTTTTTTCATTTTCATAATAGTTTTGTTAATTTTTTGCTCATATTCATAATGATTTCTTACATATTTATAATAATTTTGTTCATTTTTAAATTTCCATTATAGTTCATTTTTTTGTTTATTTTCAGAATAATTTTGTTCATTTTGTTTGCATTTTCATATTTATTTTCTTCATTGTCATGATGATTCTATTATTTTTAATGTTATTTGACTTTTCTTAAAGTTGATTTTCAGAATAATTTTGTTCATTTTTATATTTTCTGTCTTGTTTTATTTATTTTTGGAATAATTTTGTTCATTTTCATTATTTTTTTTCATTTTTTGTTTATTTCCATAATTTATTCTTTTTGTTAATTTTGGTTTGTTTTGTTAATTTTGTTCAGTTTCGTAGTAGTTTTGTTCATTTTCTTCATTTTTATTATTATTTTGTTCATCTTTTTTGGTTCTATAATTATTTTCTTGATTTTTTTTCCCTTCATTTTCATAATAGTTTTCTTCATTTATATAGTCATTTTGTGCTGATTTTAGTGGCTGGTTCAGAACTTTAAAAATCATTCAAAAATTAACACCTTTTTTAATTCTGACCTAACACAACAGGTGTAAAATCTTATGACTTTTAATAACGTGAAGTGTACAGTGTGTATGGTTAATGGAGATGTAATGAGGTAAGTAACTGACCCATGATCAGAAGTAGAACATCACGATCACTTCTGTAGGTGTGGATTCAGCGTATGCATGTGGTTTAGATTCTGAACTGCAGTGAAATGAAAGGGTTAATGTGTTAAATATGAAGTCGAGTTCCCAAACTGCAGTAAAACACAGAAAACCTGCCGCAGAAACGGCGCTGACAGCTCTGTGAAGCCGCTTCCCTGTCACCAGCCTCCGGTGGGAGATGTCAGCGTCGTGCTCAAACAGACCTGGTTTTTCCTGTGATGTGGATGCGTGGCCTTTGCGTGAACCCGGTTCAGGCAGATCCACATCAGCCTTCCGCTTCCTATGAGGCAATGTTCCCGCTTCGTTATTCGCCTCGTTATTCGCCACAAATAGAAACCGCTCGACGCCGCGGAAATCAGCCTCAGTTATGAAACGTTTAAGATGAAGCTGCAGGTGTAATGTTTACAACAAAACAAACAGTTAACGATGTTTTCATTTGGGATCAGAACTTTCGCTGAAGTTTAACTAATTGGATGCACAATGAAACTTCACAGTACGAGTTTAAGTCATTCCATGACTGAGCTCATTTTGCGATTGACTCATTTTACAGACGAGTTTTCCCCATCGAAATTAATTCATATGTGATTAATCCGTTCCAGCCCCAAAATCCACCCAACAACCACCCAGAAACCACCCAGATATCCACCCCAAATCCACTCAAATATCCACCCAAAATCCACCCTGAATCCACCCCAAAAAATAAAAAAAATCCACCCCAAATACCACCCAGAAACCACCCCAAATCCATCCAACTACCTACCCCAATATCCACCCAAAATTCACCCTAAATTTACCCTAAATCCCCCCCAAAAAAAACACCCTTAAACTACCCAACAACCACCCAGAAACCACTCAAATATCCACCCAAAATCCATCCTAAATCCACCCCAAAAAACAAAATAAATCCACCCAAAATCCACCCCAGAAACCACCCCAAATCTGTCCAACTATCCACCCCTGAATCCACCCAAATGTCCACCCCAAATTTACCCTAAATCCACACAAAAAACTACCCTAAATCTACCCAAAAACATGAAAAATCCACCTATAATCTACCCTAAAAACCAGCAAGAAACCACCCAAATATCCACCCAAAATCCACCCCAAAAAATACAAAAAATCCACCCTAGAAACCACCCAAATATCCATCCCAAATCTACCCCAAAACCACCCAAAAACCATCTAGAAATCCACCCCAAAAAACACAAAAAATACACCCCTAAATCCACCCCAAAAAACATGAAAATCCCCCCAAAGTCCATCTACAAATCTTTTTTAAGGGGTTTGTGTTTGTAAAAGTAACAATTATAAAACCAATTGAACTGTTTTTCTTGACTTATTGACCTTTAAGATAAGTCGATCTGTGCGGGGGGGTTATTCTCTGAAGGAGAAGGAGCTGAAAAATGCATGAACACTGCTGACAATGAGCAGTGGACTGTCATGTCAGGGTCCAGGGATGGGGGGTTAGTGCCTTGCTCAAGGGCACATCAGCCTTCGATTCTCCTATCCTCTAGATCGATGGTTCTCAACCTTAAAACAAACGCCCCTTTACGTCATCATGAACCGCCTACTACCCCCCCCAAAAAACAGGGGAGCGTTATAGTGCCCTGTAGGTAATGCCTCCATTTCCTCATCATTATCCTTATTTTGTCGCATCTATCCCTCCCCCCGAAAAAAGTTGTCGAACGGTGGGGAGTGGGTCTGAGGGAGCTTACATGTATGTGTTGCATAGATAGCACCCCCTCACAACCAGCTTACAGTAGCCCAGAGGAGGAGTCTACAGTAGCCCGGAGGAGGAGCTTGTGGTAGCCTGGAGGAGGAGTCTACGGTAGCCAGGAGGAGGAGGAGGAGGAGGAAGAGTCTATGGCAGCCTGGAGGAGGAGCCTGGAGACATGAGAGATGAAATTCAATTTGTCGATGGCCCTTTTTGAAACATGGTCCTTTTTCAATAATCTGATTTGGATTTAATCCAATTAATTGAACTTGGTGTTCATTCTGTTGTTTTTTTTTCCAACAGGTCAAACCCACTAATATTAATAATAATACTAACCCTCTGGTTTCACTCTAACTCCACTGTCCAGATGTAATGATCAGACATCAGAGGATGTTTGTTGTTAATTGTGACTCTCAGAATCCTGACTGTTTTCTGATTCCAGGTCAGTTTCAGATGGTGGCGGTCCTCCAAGGCCTGCTTCATCTGATTGGTTCTTATTAAAGCCGCATTAATAGAACAGTAGGAGTCTCATAAACACAGCTCAAGTCTGAACACGTATACATAAAACAACCCATAGTAACCGTCGCCGTCCGGGTCTCAACCAATCAGATGGGCCAGTTGGCGTCTCCGTGGAGACCGGGCCCGGCTCAGGTTTGCGTTGCGGGTCCTGGCGGGACGCGGCGTGTAATCCTGTTATCTGGCGAGCGGCTGAATAATGGCCTCCCTGTTACCACGGTAATCCAGCAAAAGGAGGCCGGGGATCGGAGCCCGAACGAACCGAGGAAGAAGAGGAATTGGAAGGAGCTGTGGGTCTGACAGAACGAGGACAGACACAAAAAAAACCAACAAAAGCATAAAACCATGAAACCCAGGTCCTGTAGAATCCACATGAAACACCAACAGTCCACGGTTCAGATGGAACGGACCGTCAATGTGGAGGGACCATTCTGTTGAACACGTTTAAGACGCATTAAGGATTCTTTATATTCACTAAAACTGAGTACCTGAGTTTTTAGAGTAAAAACCATCAAATCAACAAATAACATATAAAGCAGCAGTACAAGTGAATACTGTATGATAGAAAATATATGAAATATATATTACATATGAATATATGAAATCTACATCAAGACATAATTGATAGAGTTTATGAAAAACAAGTTAATTTAGTAAAAAAAAAACAAAATCCAAAGAGATTCAAAATAACTGAGTTGAACTGAGCAAAAATGATGAAAACACTGAATACAATTAACAAAATAATTTTAAAAAAATTACACATCTGACCAAAATAATTGTTTCAATAATATTTCAAATCAACAAAAAAATCTACAAAATTATTTAAAATGAGGAAAAATGTGGAAAATAATTTTAAAAAAAGAACTCTTAAAATAAACATTTCAATAATAATTAAAACCAACAAAAAATAATGAGTAAATTGAATAAAAATGCACAAAATAATCCTTAAAGTGAATAGTTTATGAGATAAACTCAGTTTTTTTCGACTGTATTGGTGTTCATAGACTGTATTTTCCTTTCAGGGTCTGAACTCAGACTACGTGACCATGACGGGGTCAGGTCCAGACATCCTGGTGAAACCAGAATCCCACAGCATTGCCACCCAAACCAGCCAGAGCCCATCTGCTGCAGCCGCCTTTTTCATCAGGTCAGTGAACGCATCATCAACACGGCTGTGACATCATCAGGTGCAGCCAATCAGATAACAACAAACATAAATACCCACAATCCACCATATGCCAACAGGGCATATTTAACCCTTTAACCCCTGGGCGTCACCATGGTAACATCCTCTGACAGGCAGATTTATTTTAATTAAACCAAAATCCTGTGATTTCTGAAGGTTTGGATGTAAATACTTGGCTGTAACCTTTGGAGAACCCATAACGCTGGCTCTGTTTTTAAAGTTTCTAAACTGAACTGAGACCATCTGACAGGCCGACCCAGAGGGATCAATAAAACCATCCCATCATTTCATCCTCTTCGTCGTCCACCACCGTCTGGACTCTAATTGGCACGTTCGCCAGTTTTATTCAGCGGAAATCGGCGGAACTGTCAGAGCGATGCTGACGGACCCAGGGTTCGGGACGCTCTCATAAGCTGAGCTCTGATTGGTCGGAGTTGGATGACCATGGTGATGCAGCGTCACCGTCTGGTCAAGAAAATGATGGGTGAATTGTTCACAAAAAAGAGTGAAGTAATCAATAAAATTATTAAAATGTCCAAAAATAATCAACAAAAATGAATACCATTATCAATAAAACGAATAAAAATGAAAAAATCAATCAATAAAATGACAAAAATACACAAATTGAATAAATTATTTACAAAATGAGCGAATCAATAGGATGATGGCTAAAATGAGCAAAATCATTCATACCGTACCACACCGTTGTCCTCCGTTTGTCCGGATCAGGGTCCGGGTTGTGGGTACAGCAGCCTCGGCAGAAAAGCCCAGACAGTCCTCTCCCTAGCCACTTCCACCAGCTCCTCCGGGGGAATCCCGAGGTGTTCCCACGCCAGCCGAGAGATATAATCCCTCCAGCGTGTCCTGGGTTGGCCCTGAGGTCTTCTTTCGGTCGGACATGCCTGAAACACCTCCCTAGAGAAGCGTCCAGGGGTCATCCTCACCAGATGCCCAAACCACCTCGGCTGACTCCTTTACACGTAGAGGAGCAGCGGCTCTACTCCGAGTCCCTCCCGGATGTCCTGGCTCCTCACCTCTAAGGCTGAACCCGGCCACCCTGCGGAGGAAACTCATTTTGGCCGCTTGTACTCGCGACCTCATTTTTTCGGTCATGACCCAGAGCTCATGACCATAGGTGAGGGTTGGAACATAGATTGACCCATAAATTGAGAGCTTCACCTTGCAGTTTGGCTCCCTCTTCACCACAACAGACTGTTTTAGCGTTCGCATCACTGCAGACGCCGCCCCAATCCGCCTGTCGATCTCCTGGTCCATCCTACCCTCACTCGTGAACAAGGTCCCGAGGTACGTGAACTCCTTCACTTGAGGTAGGACCTCCTCCCCGACCCAGAGTGGACACTCCACCCTTTTCCGGCTGAGAACCATAGCTTCAGACTTGGAGGTGCTGATCTTCATCCCAGCCATTTCACACTTGGCTGCGAAATGCCCCAGAGAGAACTGGAGGTCGCTGTTCGAAGAAGCTAAGAGGACCACATCATCTGCAAACAGCAGAGACAAGAACCTTTTGCCACCAAACTCGACCCCCTTCCCCACCCGGCTATGCCTAGAAATTCTGTCCATAAAAGTTATGAACAGAACTGGTGACAAAGGGCAGCCCTGGCAGAGTCCAACCCTCAC
>JAPTGZ010000017.1:888223-898580 GCA_029814645.1 Fowleria isostigma | reverse complement strand
TTATGCAACTTTGAATCTCCAACCTCTTCTGACTAACCTGACCAGGTTTGAAGTCCATTGAGTTAAATCTCTAGGAGAAGTTCGATCAAATAGAAGGTCTGCGAAACGCCAAAAATGGCAGCAAAATCCAATATGGCGGACTTCCTGTTGGTCTGGCGTCATCGGCCCCAGAGACTTTTTTGTAGATCTCTCTGAGATACATATGTTTACCAAATTTCGTTCCGATCAGAGAATGTGGCCGGGCGTAGCGGGTACTAGGGGGCGCTACAGAGCCAATTTTGAAGCGTTGTTTACGAAACGTTGAAATTATCAAATTTATTGCTGCCCCGCATGATTTTGCCAAAAAAAAATGGACTTTTTGTGCATGTTCAGGCACTCAAAAACGCGATCCAAAAGCTGAATAATAAGAATAAACGCAGCAGTTTCAAAAGGGCCTTCACAGGCCATTGCATGGCCACTGCTCGGGCCCTAATAATAATCATCTTTATTTTGTCAGTAAGTTCACATGTAGACATGCAACACGCTGAAATTTGACCCATCACTAGATGAAATGTATGCATCACACACTAAATACTAGGAGCAGGGGGCTAACCATATCAGGCACCTGGGGAGCAAATGGGGGGTTACGTGCCTTGCTGAAGGACATATCAGTCAACAACTCTTTGCCAGTCTAGGGAACCGAACTGGCGACCTATCGGTCACAAGCCGACTCTCCAGTCATCTAGGCCATGTGTTTGACGGACGGGTGTGGTTCTGATGGTTCTCAGTGTGTTTTCTGCTTTGTCTCTGCAGCCATTCCATGACGTTGAAAAGGTGAGTTTGATTCTCCTCGTGTCCGTCCATCTGTCTGTCCAACGTCCACGGCTGTGATCCACATCTGGACCAGGGTTCAAGTCCCCGCTACTATTGCGTATCTGTTACATCACATTAAAGGGGTTTTCATTCAGTTCTATATGTTCATCTACGGTGGCGTATTAAGGCCACAAAAGAAAATAAAATCATTTGTTACTACAAGAATAAAGTCATAATGTAATGAGAATAAAGTTGTAGTTTTAAAAAACTCATTATTTAATGAAATTAATGTCATACTTTTAGGAGATTAAAGTCGGAATATTTCGAGAGTGAAGTCATAATATAACAAGAAAAAACTCATTATTTAACAAAAAATGTATGACACTGATGATGCATAACCTGGTTAGTTCAACACAAGTGAAGTTGCTGCTTCACTTTGTTGCTTTCGCTGTAACCGAAAACTCTGTCAACTTTATTTTAAAAATATTACAACTTTAATCTCATAAAAGTATGTTATTTTCATTCCATAATGAGTTTTTTTTAAAACTACAACTTTATTCTAATTATTTTATGACTTTATTTTCAAAGAATTACTACTGTATTCTCGTAATGACAAGTGATTTCATTTTCTTGCGTGGTTCTGATACGCCGTCATATTAGTCCCTTTAATATCATCCAAACAAAATACTGCCATGTCATTTTGTTTGTGATTTATTTTTTGTATCACATTCGATACATCAGGCGTTTTGTGCAATTTTTTTGCAAAAAAACAACATTAACAAAAGATACAAAAACACATTTTACTAGTGACATTTGGAGAATATAGAACACTTTACAACTTTTTTCGGCCGTTTTATTTCCTTGAGTGGCACCATAATTTGAATATTTTAAAATGGTTTTTTTTTTCCCAATTTTCAACAGAATCATAATGTAAAGTAACTTTTGAAAATTAACAGACTTTCTTACAAAATTTGTGTTGGATGAAGGCGGGGCCATTTCTTTCTATATATGAACTAAGCGAATGCGTACGGCCCCCAAACCACCAGGGGTAATCCTTTCAACACTGGTAATGTGTTACAAAAGTAATGCATTACATTACAGATTACTTTTTTGGACATGTACTCTATAATCTGTAATAGAATATATTTCAAAAGTAATCCTCCCAACACTGGAACATGTTACAAAAGAAATACATTACAATACAGATTACTTTTTGGACCTGTAATGTGTAATGGAATACATTTCAAAAGTAATCCTCTCAAAACTGGTAACATGTTACAAAAGTAATGCATTACATTACACATTACTTTTTTGGACATGTACTCTGTAATTTATGATGGAATACATTTCAAAAGTAATCCTCTCAACACTGGATACAGATGGTTTTAAAGGGTTCTAAAGTAAAACTGGTATTGGCTGGGACATTTCCCATCATGCATCATTACCATTGAGTGTGTGTCTGTCATCATCCAATCAAGGATCAGCTGTTTGATTCAACGAACCAATGAGCACTTGAGTTAATGTTCCTTTATGTGGATTAAAAACATGAGTCAAAGATGTGGGTGTTGTTTTTTTAGTGTTTTTGGACTCCGCCCCTCGCTGTCCTCATTTACCTTAAACACCTGTAGTTAACGGGCGCTGATCTGATGGGTCACCTGTTGGCCGCCGCCGTCAGCGTCTGGCCCTAATCCGCTCAGATTAACACGCAGGCCTGCAGATTAGCACCTGCGCTAATTTTATCTGCAGCTCATTCCTAATTCAATCCAGCTGTGGAGGCGGAGCCAAGTCTCAGAGTCGCCTCGGGTCGAAGGAGACGGCAGATTCAGGTGGACTCTGGTGGGTTCTGGTGGGTTCAGGTGGTTCTGGTGGTTCTGACTGTGTGTTTCTCCAGGGCCTGCTGTACTTCAACGCCCGCCTCAGGATGCTGGAGAAGCGTCAGCAACAGATCAGAGACCTGACGGACAGACACCAGAGGCTGAAGGCGGAGCTAGAGGACGCCAAGAACCGACTGATGCTGGACCCAGGAAAATGGAACGGAGAGTGTGAGTACACACCCTGAATGCAACACACACACCCTGAACACACCACAGACCCTGAATGCAATACAGACCCTGAACGCACCACAGACCTTGAACTCAACACACACCCTGAACGCACCACAGACCCTGGACGCAATGTAGACTCAGAATGCACTGCAGACCCAAAACACAACACAGACCCTGAACGCACCGCAGACCCTGAACGCAACACAGAGCCAGAATGCATCACACACCCTGAACGCACCACAGACCCAGAACACACCACAGACCATGTCAATCAATATCAATGACAGTGGATAAAATCAACAAAAATTTATTTAAAAAAACAATAACTTATAAAATAGTAAATGTGTAAAATTAAGCAAAAATGTATTAAATAAAGTTAAAAACAGATGAAATAAACAACAAAATGAATAATAACTCAAAAAATTAATAATATGGCCAAAATGAAACACAAACAACAAAATTGAAGAAAAAAATATAAAATGAGCAACAAAATGTAGAAAAATAAACACATTAAGTAACAAAATGAACAAAACCAAATAAAATATCAAGTAAAATGAAAAAAATCAGTCTCACTCTTAACCTTTATTTAACATTTAAGTTGAGAAGTGATTTACATTTACAACAATAAGTTTATATCACACCCCATTATATTATTACATATGTAATGTGTGTTAAATTTAAAAAAATAAAAAACAAAGAAATTGCAATAGCCTGAATATCGTGAAAACAATGCGCAAAAAATTAAGTCAAATTAAATTTAAAAAATTAAATAAAAACAGCCAGTGATCAATTAAAAGATTAAAAATAAATAATAAATCAATTAAATAATAAGCAACATGAAGAAAATAAGGCACAAGCTGAACAAAATTGAAGAAAAAATTGTAATATAGGTAACAAAATTAACCGTAAAAAAAAAAAAAAGAACATGAACAAAAAATGTAAAAATTAACAAAATGAAAATGAATAAAAAATGAACAAAATAAACAATGAAGGTATAAAAATGAACAAAATGAACAAAATGTCCAAAAAACAAATAAAATAAACAAAAATTAATAAAAATTAACAAAAAAAGAATTAAAAATGAACAAAATTAGTTTAAAAAATTAATGAAATGAGGACAGAGTTGTTTATGTTCAGTTACTGATAGAATTGACTCAAAATGTTAATGTTCATTTAACCAGGAAACATTGACGGGTTAAGATTTAAAACTCCGCCCCCTTCCTTGTTTCTCCAGTCGACATGGACCCAGACCTGGACCCGGAGTCCCAGGACTACCTGGAGGCTCTGGCTCAGGTCACGGCTGAACTCCAGTACTGCGTCGACCTGTGCAAGTCCCGCCTCATGATGGAGACCTGCTTTGACATCACCGTGACAACTGCCGCCACCGCACAGGGGGGGCAACAGGAAGTGGAGGTGTGATGGGAGGTGGGGTTTACACTTAACCCCAATGGAGAGATACAACAGGAAAGAACAAGACTGTATGATATGTGTGTATGTACGTGTGTTTGTTGTGATCCTGGATCAGATGGACCACGCCCACCACTCTGGATCAGATTGACCACGCCCACTGCTCTGGAAGTGCCTTTAGACTTGATTATATTTAACATCCTTTGTTATTTATTTAATTTATTTATTTTTCCTAGTTTCATGTTAATGTTCCGTATTTATTTATATATTTACCCATGTGTCAGTTATGATTAGATATGCCCCTTTTCCACCGAAATTCCCTGGTATTTATGTACCTGGTAAACAACTTCTTGTTAATATGAATCCAGGTCAAAGTTCAGGAAAATGTACAAGCACAAACTATGTGAATGTGGTGTAAATGCAACAAACCAGTTCACAGACGCCACCGGATTCAACCTGGAGCCTCAAATACGTTAGGTTGACAGTGATCGGATTCATGTTGTATGTTTTTAGTTTAATTTCCATTTAACTCAACATTTTACAACAGCATATTAATGGGAAAAATTCTAACATTTTAAGGAGAAAAGTCCAAGTATCACAAGAAAAAAAAACATGATAATTCAAAGAACAAGAATCAAAATTTCATAAGTTTGGAAAACGTTGTCCACCGACATTCCCTAGTATTTACCTGGTAAAACACGTCCTGTTAATCTGTATCGTTTGTGATTCTACGACTAAGGCTACGTTCAGACGACAGGTAAATGTGTCCCAAATCTGACTTTTGTTGTATGTGATCTGTGACTTGAGTCTGAACATCCAGGTCGCATTTATCCGACCTTTATGTTATTGAAATGCAACAAACATCATGTGTCTGTGTCCCAGGAGGAGGAACGGTGGTAAAAACATATTCCCGTCAGGACCTCTTTTGTACATGTGGGTCACTTCAGGGACACATTCAGTCCAGACTCAAAACTGATAGAAGTCACATTTAATGTGGAATATGAACCAGCACACAAAAAAAAATCAGATTTCACCAAAAAAATCCAAACAGTGCATTAAAACCTGCTGTCTGAAAGTAGCCTAAAAAAAAAAAACCTGCGCTACCACTCCGGTCCAATAGGTGGCAGCCAAACAAGCATGATAACACATTAAAATTTATCCTGTTGTTCCTCGTGTTTTACTACATCGCAAATAAAATCATGTGATCTGAAAAGAAAAGTCACAGACGCTGCTGCATTCAACCAATCAGACTTCTTTACGGACCCACCCCCAAAAAATCCGGGGTGTTGTCGAAGTCCAGTCCCCCTACGATGAGCTTGAATTAGGGACAGTTTGTTAGCGGGTAAATTGAGTGGAAATGCACCAAGGTTTTCCAGGTAAAGTTTCATTTATTACAGACCTGGGCCGACAGCGCTCCCTAGGAAACATGCTACGTATTCAGCCCCTGCATGACTTTAATGCAGACGGACAAGATCTGGAACAAAACCCCAAACCCCGCCAAAAAAAAAAAAAAAACAAGTGTTAAAAACCATTGTGAACCTGACAGGAAGTTGATCTTAACGGAGTTTGTAAAAGCCTCCAGGTGCAGGTTTAATTCAATGCTAACATTTTATATTCATAACTGAATTCCTGGTGTTTTTCTTTGGTTTTTGATGCTGGATCGGGAGAACTTTGTGAATCTGTTTATGCAAACTTTTGGAACCAAGTGTATGTTTAGTTTAGTTTCTTTTTTTTTTTTTTTCATCACAGCTTCATTCTTTGCCTTTAAAACTGAAACAGGTTGGATTCAACATTTCCAAAGAGAATTAAAGGAAAATGAATGAAAGGTAAAACTGAAGCAGCAGCAGTGATACGTGTACGTCCACTAGAGGGAGGTATGACGGCGTATTAGAGCCACACAAAAAAAATAAAAGTGTCACTACAAGAATAAAGTCATAGTATAATGAGACTAAAATCCTAGTTTTAAAAACTCATGATTTAATGAAAATAATGTCGTACTTAATGAGATTAAGTTGTAATACAATAAGAATAAAGTAATAGTTTTCAAAAAACTTATTTAACAAAAATAATAGACTTTTATGAGAATAATCATAATATTTTGAGAATAAAGTCATAATATAATGAGAATAATGTTTTAAAATTAAAAAATAATGTACTGAGATTAAAGTCTTAGTATTTTGAGAATGAAGTCGTAGTTTCACAAAACTCTTAACGAAAATAATAAACTTTCCTGAGATTAAAGTTTTAATATTTTGAGAATAAGTCATAATAAGAATAAAATTGTAGTTTTAAAAACTATTAAATAAAAATAATGTACTTTTCTGAGATTAAAGTCGTAATATATTGAAAATAAATTTGACAGCTTCTGGTTACAGCGAACGCAACAAGTGAAGCAGCAACTTCACTTCTGTTGAACTGGACCAACCAGATTGAACCAGACCTTATCCTCCTCTCATAAATTTACAACATTTTTGTCAAATAAATTTTTTGAAAATTACAACTTTATTCTTGTTATATTATGACTTTATTCTCGAAATAGTATGACTAATCTCAGAGAAGTATGACATTAGTTTCATTACATAATGAGTTTTTTAAAACTATGACTTTATTCTCATTATATTCCTTTTCTTACTACTTTTTTAAATTTTCGTAGAGGCAAGTGATTTTATGGCGTCATAGGAGAAGCTAACTGAATTTATTGATATAATGATTATTATTATTTTTTATTATTAGACTCAACATGTTCAACATCAGATTGAACACCGTCTGATAGAATCGTTTGTGATGTTTCCGACTGTTTCCTTCTTTCTCAGGCTCTTTTTTAACATTTCTGCATGACAAGTGTTTTTTTAGGTGACTTTGTTTTATGTCTAAAAGAAAAAAGAATCTGTTTTTTTATCGACGTGATGTGAAACGTTTGAAGATATTTTTATTTATTTCTTTTTAATGAACAGTTTTTTTTTAAGACAAACTGAAACAGAGTGAAAATGTTTAAGGAGAGTTAATAAAACCTGAGTCTGCATCTGCTGTGTCTGCCTGGAAAATGGAAAAGCCCCACCCACATGTGGAGGCCCCTCCCACTCATTACTCTCCTCTATCTTCTACTATCCCTTTTTCTCTTCCATCTTAAATATTTTCAACTGCTCATTTTTCTAAGTTTGTTCTGAAAAGCTTTAAGGTACAAAAACAAAAAGATGAAATTAATTTAATAAAAAAATGTAACTGAACTCCTGTAGTTTTTAAAGCCTGTGCTTTTATTTTGAAGGGCAGAGGTAGTTCTTAAACTGAAGAGGATGATGGTGACGGGACTGAATCATGGTTTCTTTCTGTTTTCTAAAGTTTGCTCATCCTGTCGTCGGTCATTTGTGAAATGGATCAAACTCTTCCTGTTTTTTTCCCTTTCATATTAAAAGCTCCTGAACTTATGATGATGCAGTGTTTCCAAATTGGAAGAGGAGGTGTTTCCTTCATTGCGGTCACCGTCTTTGTTGCCATGTTCATCTTCGTCATCGTCTTCATCGCTGTCTTTGTGTCGTCATCGTCTTCATCATTTTGTTTGCTGCTAATTTGGTCTATCATTGTCTTTGTTGTTAATTTCATTGCCATCTTCGTCATTGTCTTTGCTGTTACCTTGGTCGTTAACTTCATCGCTGTCTTTGTCATTGTAGTCGCTGTTGACGTTGTCACATCTTCATTGTTAACTTTGTCGTTGTCTTCGTCATTGTCTTTGCTGTTAACTTTGTTTCGTCTATCGCTGTCGTCATTGTCTTCTTCATTGTCTTCGTTAACTTTGTCAGTTTGTCGTTGTCATTGCTTTTAACTTTATCACATTTGTCGTCATTTTCGTTGTCGTCTTTGTCTTTGTTAACTTTGTCGCTGTCTTCATTGTCCTTGAACTTCATCACTCTTCATCTTTATTGCTGTCTTTATGTCATCAACGTCTTCATTGTCTTTGCCGTTGACTTCGTCTATTTTTATCGCTGCTTTCATCGTTAACTTTGTCGCTCTCTTTGTCATTGTCATCGCTGTTAACTTCATCACATCTTCGGGGCGATCTTCATCATCATTGCCATCATTGTCTTTGTTGTTAACTTTATCGCTGTCTTTGTTGTCTTTGTCTTTGTTGTCATTGCTGTCTTTGTCGCAACTTTGTCACTGTCTTCATCATTGTCTTTGCTGTTAACTTTGTTGTCTTCATTGTTGTCGCTGTCGTCATTGTCATTGATGTCTTTGTTGTTGTTACTGTCTTGGTTGTCATCGCCCTCTCTGTTGTCGTCATTGTTTCGTCGTTAACTTTGTCGCCGTCTTTGTTATTGTCATCGCTGTTAACTTCATCGTGTCTTTGTTGTCGTTGCCGTCATTGTCTTTGTTAACTTTGTCACTGTCTTCATTGTCGTCGTTAACTTCGTCATTGTCTTCGTCATTGCCTTTGCTGTTAACTTCATTGCCGTCTTCGTTGTGATTGCCATCTTTGTCGTTAACTTGGTTGCTGTCTTCGTTATCGTCTCCATTGTTAACTTTGTCGCTGTCTTCATCATTGTCATCACTGTTAGCTTCGTTGCTGTCTTCATTGTTGTCACTGTCTTCATTGTTCTTGCCATCTTCGTTGTCGTCGCTGTCTTCGTCATTAACTTTGTTGCTGTCTTTGTTATTGTCATTGCTGTTCATTGCGTCTTTGTTGTCATTGCCGTCATTGTCTTTGTTGTTGTTGCTGTCTTCATTATTGTCGCCGTCTTTGTCATTAACATTGTCACTATCTTTATTGTCGTTAACTTTGTGGTCTTCGTTGTTCGTTGTCATTGCCATCTTTTTCGTTAACTTCTTTGCCATCTTCGTCATTCTCTTCGCTGTTACTTTCGTTGCTGTCTTTGTTATTGTTGCCGTCTTCGTCGTTAACTTTGTCACTGTCTTCGTCATTGTCTCTGCTGTTAACTTTGTTGCTGTGTTCGTTGTTGCCAATTTGTTGTTGTTGTTAACGTAATCATTGTCTTAGTCATTTTCTTTGCTGTTAACTTCGTTGTCGTCTTCGTCATTGTCTCCACTGTTAATTTTGTTGCTAAAAATAACTAATAAAACTAAACTATAATCAAAAATGCAGAACTATCTTGCAATTGATCACTGATTGGCCACAGGACCTGATGACCTCACACATTCAACTGGTATTTGTAAGCAATAATAATATTGACCCACATAGACGCTGACATTTGGGGACACTGAACTACATGTTTGATTCATTGTCAGACGAGTCGTTTCTCAGGAGATTAAACTTTATCTACGAGGTTTCCGTCACCTTGACAACCAATATGAGATGCCACCTTGTTGCCTGGTTTCGGAGTAAATTACCCATCAGGAGGAAACTACCTCTCAGACGTCTCTTAATTAGCGTTTGTCAGCTGACCTGACGTTACCGCGGTAACTTCAGCACCACCATGACCCCAGGAGGCGTTCTCGAATATTTACAGAGAACGGACGACGGTTCCTGATCAGAGCGTCCACGTTAAAGTTGCAGCTTCACTTCAAAGCTTTGGAGATGTTTTTTTTTTTTTTTCTCCGATGTTTTTCTCCGATGTTCGTCAAAGTTTCCTCTTCATGAAAAATAGATGCGTGTGTTGGGTTACACTTCGTCTTTGATCAGTTTTTAACGCAATGACGATCGAGTTCAGCCCGAGTTCAGCTCATCAACAAGACAAACAGCGGCGAGTTCATGAAATATCTATGACACCATTGTCCTCGAAGTTTTCATTGAGAAGTTTCATGTTGAGATTGTATTTTTAAATATTAAAAAATGACCTCGAATTATCCTCCGAGTTTTGAATAAACACTGAGAAGTTCTGCCGATGGATTGGGTGGTAAACAAATGAAGGGAATTTATTTCCATCGAAGAACCGGGAAATTAATGTGACCACCAGAGGGAGTACTGAGTCAGTCAAGGCCAAGCGGAGGATGAGAACCAGAAAGAAACAACTGTGTCAAAGAACAAGTGATACAAATAGTCATTGTGTTAGTTTGATGTAAACCTGTACAGACTGACCCATCTTTAACCCATAAAGACCCAGCACTACTTTTGTGTCAGTTTCCAAATAAAATTTTCTCTATATTTAACCTTTTTTAAC
>JAPTGZ010000017.1:809015-819527 GCA_029814645.1 Fowleria isostigma | reverse complement strand
GCCCTCTGCAGCGGGACGTGGTCTGTGAAAACCCTCCGGCAGCGTCTCAAACCTCCGGAGTCCAACACACCATGTTCACATGTCGCGCGTGCAGAACATCACGCCAAGTTCACACCTCAAAACATGTCATTTACATTCACATGAAATTCCACCTTAAATGAAACGCTCCATCACTGTCGGCCCGCGGTCCTGATGCAGATCTGCAGCCGACCGCCGTCATTAACACTTTAAGTCACACATGAACAAAGCCGCCAATAACTGATCACAATCAAACCCTGGGACGATCAATAACGCACCCATCTGATTTATGATCGGAGCAAAAACCAGTTCAACCAGTACAAACCAGTTCAGGGTTAATTAAAATTACAGCATCGTTATAAAACACATTTACATTGTGGCTGAATTAAATTTTTAAATAAAAACCAGATAAAATAATATATTGTGGGTTACCCCAATAAAAATGAACCAATGTTTGTCTTTTTATAAACAGAAAAAAGTGAAGTTATATAAAATCATTTGTAATGTATACAAAGTCATTGATAATTCTACTTAAATAATAATAAAATTATATATTGTGGCTTACCCCGATAAAAATGAACCGATGTTTGGTTTTTTTATAAACAGAAAAAAGTAAATTTATTTAAAATAATTTAGAATCTACACAAGGTCATTTCTAATTCTACCTAAATAATGATAATAAAATAATATACTGTGGGTTATCACAATACAAATGAACTGATGTTTGTCTTTTTATAAACAGAATAAAGTAAAATTTTATAAAATTATTTATTAACTATAGAAGGTGATTGATAATTTTACTAAAAAAATAATAAAATAATTCAGTCTGAAGGTGAAAGCATGAAATTAAGATAAATATCTGTCTAATAAAAACAGACTTCATGGTTAAATAGGTTCAATAGAAAATAGAATGATAGATAATATTGATAAATACTTAATTGATCCTGAAGGAAATTCAATTATTGAGTTTTTCAGTTTCATTGAACTGGACGGTGAAGAAAAACATGAAAATTAGGTCAAATAAAACATGATATATTTAATAGAAACATATTGTAAAAAATAAAATATGCATTTTTCTACATTCACACTAATTTACTGAAATAAAAGTTTAATCACTACATAAAGTCATGTTACAAAATGTCATTACTTTGAGTGAAATTGTGTAATTTTAAAGTATAAAATTAAATTAAAGTCTAATTGTAAGGAAGAAAAAGTAGAAATCTGAATAAATCATATCAACCACAATGAAAGAAATAAAGTTTTATTTGTAATGCACGTTATATCTGTGATAAAAATCCAACCAATAAAAACCAATAAACACAATAAAAACAATCCATTTAAGACGAAGCTTATGCATCAAATAAACCCAATGGAACTAGCACGAGTACGTTTGACGCAGTTAAACTCAGTCTCTTGTTGAATTCTTCATGTTTTGTTTTACATGTATGTGATCGCTGAAGTTGAACAAACACATGGCCCGGGGCCCAAACCAGCCGACAAAACAACACCATTAACAATAAAATGTAAATAACCTGAAAACTCTGAAATGTCTTGAGAAAAATAAGTAAAATTTTAACAATATTATGCCTCCATTTATCATTTACACACACACACAGACACACACACATACACACACACACACACACACACACACACGTATACACATACACACATTTACAGAACATTTAATAACAGGCAGAATATTGTTAAAATTACACTTATTTTTATTTAGACATTTCAGGTTGGTCATATCTGTTCAGATAATTCACATTTTTGTTCGAGGATAGTTTGTAAATGTAAACATTCATGCAATTTCACTTTTTTCCAATAAAATGAAGAGAAAAATGTGTCGTGTGTAGTTGGGATGTTTTTGTGCAAAAAAAATAACATTAAATGATGAAAAATTTACGTTTACAAACTATCCTTTAATAATAAAATATGAATAATTTGAAAAATAAGTGCAATTTTCACACTATAACAATTATACATACAACAAAAATTTAAGAACAGGCAGAATATTGTTAAAATGACACTTATTTTTTAGATTATTCATTGTGAAAGAATAGTTTTTAAATGTGAACATATTCATGTAATTTTTCTTTTTTCCACTAAAACAAAGAGAAAAATGTGTAGATGTTTATAGCTGGAATGTTTTAGTGTAAAAATTTAAAAAACATATGTAAGTATTTACATTTACAAACTATCTTTTAACAATAAAATATGAATTATATGAAAAATAAGTGTAATTTTGACACTATAACATAAAATATACGTACAAAATAAATTAAAATCAGACAGAATATTGTTCAAATTACACTTATTTTTCAGATTATTCACATTTTATTGTTAAAGAATAGTTTGTAAATGTAAACATTCATGTAATTTCATTTTTTTTCCATTAAAACAAAGAGAAAAATATGTAGATGTTTATAGTTGGAATGTTTTAGTGCAAAAATAACATTAAAAAATGAAAATATTTACATTTACAAACTATCCTTTAACAAGAAAATATGAATAACATGAAAAATAAGTGCAATTTTAACACTATAACAAAATATACATACAAAAAACATTTAAGAACAAGCAGAATATTGTTAAAATGACACTTATTTTTCAGATTTTTCACGTTATTGTGCAAGGATAGTTTTTAAATGTGAATATTTCCATATTGTTATTTTTTTCATTAAATCCTGGATTAAAGTTTGCATTTGTCATCATTTACAGTTCATTCTCTTATTCGGTGACTGTACGTCCTCCTGGTGTGAATGCTGAACCTGAACTCACCGTTCGTCCGTCTGTGCTCCTCAGTCCGTGAACTTTTCTCACCGTTTTTCCTCGCTCCTTGTGGGAATCGGCCGGTGTTTGTGTTGGCGGTCACGTCGCCGTGTTGTGGTTCTGCGTCGTTTCCCACGTCGTTTGGGTCTAAATGAGTGTTTACAGCGTTGGTGGGATCCAGCCGGTGCAGGTCTGCAGCTGATAACCACAAACCGCAGGATTAGGGTAATAATAGGCTGACACTGAGTGACTGGGGGGGGACGCGCGGGGGGGGCGGGGCCTCCGGACGCTTATCACAGTGTTGCAGTGGGCCATTCTTCAGGCGGTCACATGACGTCGACACCTTGATTCACACAGACACTGCATGTGGACGGTTGTAAAGACAGATGATGGGGGTGTCATGTGACCCGCAGTGCTTTTTTTTTTTTTTTTTATCATAAATGAGCAGAAATTACCTCTGCAGTTTGAAAAGGCTCCGCCGCATCTCCCAAACGCTCGCCAAACACTTTCCCCCTAAAACGAGGAGGCGGAAACTGAGTCTAGTGGGCTGAATCGGGCTCAGAGACGCATTTCCAGGAGGTTTTCTTGCGTTTTTTGTGGCGGGCGTCTGCGAGGTGCGCCTTTGCGGCGTTGCGTGACTGTCGCACCGTCAACTCATCAGATAAGAGTGCGGCTCTGCAGAGGTGCCGCTGACCTTCACCGTCCGAACCCCAAAACCCGACGCAAACGTTGCCCAGACCCGCTTTTACGATGAACCGGTCCGGCAGCTTCTCCAACATGGGATGAGTGTGTGGATGGTTGCCACGGAGACGGCTGGAGGCTGACACCGGTTCAGGTGAGCTTCAGCTTTGACTGAATCCACGTCTGCTCATACATGTCCGTCAAAAGTCCAGATCCTGGATCTGGAACTGGATCAGAACCGGGTATCTGAAGGACACATCCATCACATCCTCATCTTCTTCCACACATTTGTTTGGTTTTAACCCTTAAACACCCACAGCTATTCATGTCACAACTTCCAAAGCATTTATTTTTTTGTTTCTTAAGTGATTTATCATCATTTATTTTAATATTAATTCCTTTATTTTCCATTTTTCACTGTAAAACCTGTATTTTTCTATATGTAATTGACTAATCATATAAAGTAAATGAGTAAATTCAAAGGTTATTTTATCAGAAACAGAAAAAACAAAAACAAAAAAAACTATTTTACAGCAAAATCTATTATTAAATGAACATAAATCAAGCAATTTCAATGTCAATAACAATAAATGTTATTATCATTTTCTACATTTAAGGACAATATAAGTCATTATTTGAGGCGTATGAACATTATTATGTTTCTGTGACTTAATAATTGCATCATAAACACATTTAATATTAGATGTTTGAAAAATTACCTCAAAATAATTTCCGTCAAAGACCTAAAAAAAAATCGGGGGGGGCAAATTTTAAATTAATTTTTACTGCATACGACTGCTTATGAGAGCCACAAAAGAAAAGAAAATCGCATAGCACAAGAATAGTCATAATATTTTGAGAATAAAGTCAGAATATAATGAGAATAAAGTTGTAGTTTTAAAAAACATTATTTAACAAAAACAATGTACTTTTATGAAATAAAAGTTGTAATATTATGAAAATAAATTGAACACTTTCTGGTTACAGTGAACGCAACAAGTGAAGCAGCAACTTTTGTTGAACTGGACCAACCAGATTGAAGACGTTATCCCCCTGAATAACCATTACCACATTATTTTCATTAAATAATGAGGGGTTTTTTGAAAACTATTACTTTATTTGTATTAAATTATAACTTAATTCTTGAAATATTACATATTTAACCTCAAAAGTACATTATTTTTGTTAAATAATATGTTTTTTTTTTGTTATATTATGACTTTGTCCTCGAAATTTTATGACTTTTGGCTTTTGGCTTTTGGCAAAATTTGCCCTTATGAACTCAGAATTGGCCATCCATGTAGTTCGTCTAAATTCATAGAAGGTTTTTTGGGAAGGGGTGGGGGGTCAATTATATTGATGAGAGTCATTACCAAATATGCGATAGATCAGACTCATATACCAGCGGAGTGAGGGGAATCAGTTTTTTCTCAACCAAACTAATATCACTAGCCAATCAGAAGTAGAGTAGGAAGATGTTCGGAGCTGGAGTTGAATCCACGCCCGTTAGGTCCAGGGTTACCAAATGTACGATAATTATAGTTTTTGTACGATAAGTTCACCTTCTGTATGATCAATAATTCAAAAAAATCCAATAATGTACGATCATTTGACCCCTTCCATACATGCCATTAGCAAACAGCTGCACAGCGTCTGATGTTGCGCTGGGTCTCAGGTGCCTCTTTACAGCCAATCAGCACACGACGTATATCATGAGTGACACAAGATGTTGCATGGCAACACAAAATTTAAACAAAAGTTTATCAAGCCACTCATACAGCATGTTGCCGTATTTAATGAAACCGATTTATGTGAGCAACGGTCAATCAGGTATGTACGATCATTTTCTTCAAAATACGATAATTTAAAGCTTTTGGTGTGATAAGGTTTACAGGGTTCCTACACAAGTATGTAAAAGTATGGAATTAGATAAATGTCCAGGTCTGGAAAAGTCTGGGAAATGGAGACAAGTGTATGGAAAAATGTGTTTCCAAGACTGTTACCACTGTTGTATTTTTTGCAACATAAAAGTATGAATATCCCAAAAAAAAAACTGATCGATCTGGTTTTTTTGGTGCTTGCTAGTAGAGCTGCACAATATATCGAAAAAATATCAGTTGAATGGAGTGTGCAATATTCGGATCACAAAGAGCTGTAATAATATATTTTCTTTTTTTGTTGATCGTCTTTAGTTTAGTTTAGTTTAGTCTTTGTGGCTTCCACTCCATGGGGTAGCAGAGGGGTTTTCTCTACCACTCTAACATGATAGTATCGCAACGCTGTACACGCATGTCGCACGTTTTGCCAATATTGTGCAGCCCTACTTGCTGTGTGCAGCTTAAATGTTCGGGCAGATTGACAGGTTGAATGCCCCGCCTTCTGCTCTCCACCACTGAGGCCCGTACAGAAAGACCCCATTGTTTTTTACTGGGTCCACATGTTTTTGTTTTGTGTTGCTGCTACCGTGGCTGTGTTGAACTCCGCTTCCCACGATGCAAGCTGCGACAAATTACATTATTATTTTTTCTGGGTTTTTTTTTATTCATTTTTGTTCATTTTATTCATTATTTATTCTATATAAACCCAGCGTGTCCATCCACTGTCACTGATCTAACTCCATGGGTTTTACTGGTGAATCAGTGTTGTAGAAAATGAGTGTGTTTCCATGGTAACTACAGAGCCTCTGAACGTCCAATTGGGTCATCTGAACTATATTTTAACCAGTTATTGATATGTATTGATAGGATTAGTGGATCAATAGTTAGCACTCAGTTTGTTTTGAATGGTTCTGGTTAAAGGTAGACGTTTGGGTCTTTAAGGGTTAAAATAATAAAGTTGCTTTAAATTCTGCTCAGATTTATGTCAGACTAAAGTAGCGTTACTGATGTGAGTGCATCAGGATCAGACGGATAGATAAAACCACTGCCGTAAACTTGTATTCCGCTGAAGGAACCATGGCGAAGGTAGTGCGTGTGAGCAGCTGCGGCCGTAAATGGACCCGATTAGCGTCGATGATCAGCTGTGGCAGTCAAAGCGTCCGTCACGCCCATTTCACTTGTCATTTGTGTGGTTTCAGATCACCGGAGCCGCCGGACGGGAGGGGCGGGAACCATGCTGCCCGGCGCCGTTCAGATCCTGGCCTTCGTGCTGGCGCTGCTGGGTGTCCTGGGCGCCACCGTGGCCACAATGCTGCCCAACTGGAAGGTGACCGGCACGGTGTCGAAAAGCCTGTTGTCACCGGTGTCGCAGATGCAGGGCCTGTGGATGGACTGCTCCTGGTACAGCTCCGGTGTGTTCAGCTGCACCTTCAAGGGCTCCATGCTGTCGCTGCCAAGGCTCCTGCAGGCCACGCGTGCTTCCATGGTCGTGGCCTGCCTGGTGGCAGCATTCGGGCTCTGCCTGGCCTCGCTGGGGCTCAAGTGCACGCGCTTGGGGGGCGGGCGCCGAGTCAAGGGGTGCACAGCGGTGGTGGCAGGGGGCTGCTTCATCCTGGCCAGCATCATGATCCTGGTCTCAGCATCCTTGTTCACCAACGAGGTCATCAGTGCCTTCCTGACCACCGACCTGCCCGACAGCAGCAAGTACCAGCCGGGGGGCGCACTCTGCGTCACCTTCATCTCCGCTGGCTTCCTCCTGGCCGGGGGTGTCATCTTCTGTCTGTCGTGTCCCAGGAAGAGCTCGAGCCGGTTGGACTGGGCCGATGCAGACAGGCCAGAAGGGCAGAGGAGGCGGGACCTGAGGGCAGAGTATCAGACCAGGAAAATCAAAGTGCCACGGTCACAAGAAGATGAGGGACCACCGGAGAAACTGGAGCAGAAACTGCACCCGTCAATCGCAAAACCTCCACTGAAGGACATCAGAGACAGCTACAGCCTCCAGGAGTACGTCTAACCCCCCCCACCGCACCCCCCCTCAGCACAGGAGGGGGCGGGAAAATAGAGTGCAGCTGCTCAATGTAACAACCGGAAAATGAAGCGAATTAGAGGTGGACCCCCGGGGGCCCGGACCTGGAACCCCCCTCCTCAAAATAAGAGAATGTAAAAAAATCAGTCAAAGATGATACTAAAGATGAACAGATACACAGATCATATGTTTGAACATATATGTTTCCATCAGTCAGGTTTAACCCTCTGGTGTCAGACCCAGATCACCAACAGACCATAATATACACAGAACCACGCTGTCACAACAGTATCCAGTTTGGTTTGAACCTTTTTGACTTATTTGTATTTCATCAACTTGAGCCCTAAATAAAAATACCAAACACTCCATGTTTGTCATATTTGTAACAGACACAAACTGTATTTTGATGCAAGAAAAAAATGTTAAAAAAATTTTTCTCTAATATTCTACATATAAACTGTATTCTTCATATTTTTGTTCCTCCATATATCAGCGATTCACACCAACATTGGTTCATATTATTATTATTTTTGGTTCCAGGTCAAATGTTAAATGTGTTGGTGTGTGTTTTTACTCTTGGTACAAGGGTGTTGATGTATAACCTTTAACAGGAAGTATAACATGCATTTGATACACTCACCTGGACACCGGAGGGTTAAACTGACGGCGTCAGGGTCCATGTAGGTTAAAACGAAACATAAACAACCTGAAATTAACCCTTTCATGTTGTACAGTTATTCAAGTTTCCACTACAACGACAATAATTAAACCAAACTAATAGCGTTAGAGGTCCACCCATATGGGTTTGGACAGAAGCCGATCAGGGCCACTGGAAAAAACAGATAAGAATTAAGGTCCAATATATGTATTATTATTTTGAGAAAAAAAAGACTTTTCTCAAAAAAAAAAGACTTTCTCAGGATTCGGATTTTTTTTTTTTCCAGAAATGGTCAGAATTATGACTTTTTTCCTCTAAATTCTCGCTTTTCTCAGAATTTAGATTTTTTTTCTCTCAGAATTTGACTTTTTTCCTCAAAATTCTGACTTTTTTTTCTCAGAATTGTAGCTTAAATGTCAGAACAATAATTAACATATATTGGACCTTTTTTTTTTCAGTGGCCAATGCCAATTTAAAAAAAAGAAAAAAATTGGTCAGTCATTGGTCGATATTTAAGGTCAATTATTTATTTTAACATTTATTGTAAAATACAATTGAAACACTCAGGTAATTCAGATTTTTATGCATCAATATAAATGAAATTATTAATACACATATTACTCTTTTAACACTTACTGATCTTCAAGTGCTGCCCTCACAGGTGCCTGATCAAATATCTGATAACATTTTTACCAGAGATCAAATATTAGCTTAAAAAAAAATTTTAGACCGATTTTGAAAAAAATTGATTGATACAACTGATGAATGTTATTTTATTTTATCGCCTCATCAATGAGACGATTCAGTCCTAACTTCACTGTTTATGAACACGTTTTAAAGTTATGTCACACTAAGAATGACTCATGTTCAGTTGTCTCTGTCAATCCAGACGTGAAAAGGTTAAAACTGTCAATTTACAGTACCCGGAAAAAACTGGAGCAGTCCATGAAGTGGATCAACTAAATATGACGGTGTATTGCGGTCACATAAGAAAATACAATTGGTTGTTACTACGAGAATAAAGTCGCAATATTTTGAGAATAAAGTCATAATATGAGAAAAAATTCATTAACAAAAATAATGTTCTTTTCTGAGATTAAAGTCATATTTCAAGAAAGTCACAATATAATGAGAATATAGTCATAGTTTCCAAAAACTTAATGAAAATAATGTACTTTTATGAGAGGATAATGTCTTCAATTTGTTTCGTCCAGTTCAACAGAAGTGAAGTTGCTGCTTGTTGCATTCACTGTAACTGAAAACTGTAGAATTTATTTTGAAAATATTATGACTTTAATCTCATAAAAGTACATCATTTTTATTAAATAATGAGTTTTTTTAAACTACAACTTTATTCTCATATTGACATTCTCAAAATATTATGACTTCAATCTCATGAAAGTACGACGTTATTTTTGTTAAAGGAGTTTTTTAAAATTACGACTTTGTTCTCATATTATGACTTTATTTGTGAAATATTACGTTATTCTTGTAGTGACAAGTGACTTTATTTTCTAATGTGGTCCTAATACACTGTCGTAGACATGTGAATGATGGTGGTAAAGTTCTTCCAGAGGTGGTGGTGCTTGTTGGTTCTTCTCTGTCCTCCTCCAGGTCAGACGCTGACTCAGAGCTGTGAGGATCAACCATAGTTAGACCACATTGACACTACCGATTATAAATTATATGAATTTCCAATAACTTTTGTTATTACTAGATCAGCATTCTGTATCTTGAAAACTACAAAGATGGCTGAACAATACAGTCAACATCCTGGAGGGGGCAGGGTGAAGAGGGTCATTGTATTTAAAGGGCCAGCGCTCAAAGCCACCTGTCTACTGTCATTAGTCATAAATGGACTTGAAGATGGACCTGTGGAGTTGAATTAATGAAGAATTCAGACCCAAACATAACATTTACAATTAACGTAGACCACAAGGAAATGTTTTAAACTGAAAAATATCACTCCTTTAATGTTTGAAGGAGCTTTATTCACCAAAACAGAAGAAAAAAAAAAACAGTAAACATGTTTTTAATTGTATAAATCAACTGAATGTATACCTTTGGATAATGTTTTCCATCATGGATGAACTTAAACTGAACAGAACCAGTGGTGGTGCAGGTCTGTTCTGCCCCCTGGTGGATGGAGGACTCACTCAGACCCTGGTGTAGGTTCTGGTTCAGATTCTTCTGTTTTATTCATGCCTGAAACACCTGAACTTTTTGACATTAATGTAAGCCCAGATCCCAGATGAGTCCAGATCTGAGGCGGACCTGGACCCAGACTGAGTCCAGATCTGCGGCGTCAGTCCATGGTGCCGCTCCGCCTTTTGCGGGTGTTCCGGGGGTTGTGGCGGTGCAGCGCAGCGTGGAGAGAGGTAATGATGCTCTTTGGATTCCCATTATCGCCTGACCACGGTTGGATGAACACCGACACCCCCCCCACCCATCAGCCCCGCCCCCCATCAGCCATCAGA
>JAPTGZ010000017.1:757949-769051 GCA_029814645.1 Fowleria isostigma | reverse complement strand
AGCCGACTGCTTAGCCATCTCAGCCATGGCTGTCCTCTACTTTTTGTTCAATTCTTATGAGTGTTGATCTTTATGAACTCATGATCAATTAATTAAATATAAGTAAATACATGATTTACACTGAAAAATGTCCAATACAGATGAGAATATTAGAATAAATTACAATAAAATCACTTAGAAAAAGCTATATAAATACAGAACTTTAAGGGTTTTAAAGACATTCAACAGAAAAGATGAGGGTGTAAAATTAAATACTCCACTATTTTCACATTAAAAACAAATGCTTCATGTAATTAATTGTTCTAAAGGTTTTACAGTGAATCGACTAGAAACACGATTCAGTGTTTTGTGTTGTAATTAAAGAAAACATTCATCAGGATAATGGTAGACACTGTTGACATGTTTTATATTGACCTAGTCCTGTTTGTTTCCTCCATACTCAACACCCCCCCCCCCCCCAGTTTAGTTTATATTTATATAATGCTAACCGTCTCCATGGCGTCCGTCTGCATCCTCAGGTTAATAAGAATAAGAAGTGGCGGGAGCTGTCGTCGCTGTTGAACGTGGGGACGTCTAGCAGCTCGGCCAGTTCCCTGAAGAAGCAGTACATCCAGTACCTGTTCGCCTACGAGTGTAAGATGGAACGAGGGGAGGAGCCCCCACCTGAGGGCCCCGGCCCCGCGGTGGACACCAAGAAGCATCTGGCGGTCCAACCCAAGGTCCAGCCCCCGTCGCCAGGTAACCACTGCTGTCCCCCACAAGGTTTACCTCCATCAAAAAGACAAATACTGGGCAGTATTAGGATAATAATAATAATAACAATAATAATAATGTATTATCATCATCATCATTGTTATTAGTTATTACAAATTACTATAATTATCATTAGTAATGTCCTTATATCTGGTGTTCTTATAAGTTTCTTCTTCTTTGGTGTATTTCTGTGCAGCCAACTCGGGGTCTCTCCAGGGTCCCAACACCCCACAGTCCAGCAGCAGCTCCCTGACCGAGGCCCCTGGGGACCTGAAGCCCCCGACCCCTGTCTCCACCCCCCACAGCCAGATGGGCCCCCATCCAGGGACCAGGTACATCAGAGTCCCCCAGTCCCAATAAACCCTCCATTTGGACTTTATTTATAATGTTCCGTTTTGAGTTAAGATATGTTTTTTTTTTTTTTAATACCTGTTTTTGTGGTGTAAAGTTTCAGAAACTGTCAACATAGAACTACAGACATGTACCATTTATGTTAAAACGGAAAACTGGAGTCCAGAAAGTAATGTTTAGGAACCAGTATAGAAGCCACAGTGCTAAGTTTGATACCATAACTGAAAATTTTATAACACTTCGTTTTTGTCCATCGTTTTTTTTCTACCTTATCCTTATATCTTATAAGATTTGTAAAAATTAAGGAATAAAACTGTCACAGATATGAAATTAAATGATTACATTTTATGTGGATAGCCACTAATGTCAAACAAATTGACTGACTTAACAAAAAAAGGACCCATAGCAGATCCCTGTGGTACACCTCAGTTAAAAAGTTGATGAAAACAAAACACAGAAAAAACCTTTACCAGACTTCAACACAGATTGAAAGTGGCTCACAAACACTGTCCACATCCTCAAGGCTGTTCTGAGTATTTTAGCCAAGATGGCAAAAAACAAAAAAAAACACTCACTGGGGGCGCTAAACCTGACAGGGTCACACTGTCTTAAACCGGCTAAAATCTTTTGTATTGTTTTACTTTAACTCTGTCTACTGGTGTTTCCTGTCAGGAATATGGGCGGGGTCAGCGTCCAAGACCCATTTTCTGAAGGCAGTGATCCCGCCTTCTACATGAAGCGAGGTCCAGGACCCAGTGGTGCCCCCTACCAGCAAGGAGGAGGTCCAACAGAACCAGCCATGAGGATGCAGTACGATGGCAACAAAGACCCGTTTGGAGGACCGAGGAAGGGTGAGCACCACAAATACACACAAAGTCAACACAACACAAAATGAACATGTTGGCCACACTAATGTGAACAGAGATTTTATTTATATTGAATCAGTTCAGGTTTGTTTCAGATGATATTAACTGTTTAAGCGGTTGAATTGTATTTTATATACATGAACTCTTTTGATTGCCTCAAAAATAATAAATAAAATGAACAAAAACAAGTACATTAATGAAAAAATGAGGAAAACAATGAACAAAATGAAGAAATTACCCAACAAAATTAATAAAAATGAATAAAATAATGAACAAAATGAATAAAATAATGAAAGAAATTAATTTTAAAAAATGATCAAAAATGGGGAAAATAATCATTACAATGAGCAAAAAAAATTATACAAAAAAATACTTATATGTGTGTATATTTATATATTATATAATTATATATTATATATATATAATCTATTATATACATGAACCCCTCAGCTCTAGTGTGTGGTGGTGTGTTTGTGCTCTGCTGCCTCCTGGTGGATAAAGGCTGTAATAATAGCTGATCTCAGCTGATTGCAGACACATTACATCACCTCTGTCTCCATCAGGTTTAATATATACGCAGTTGGAAAACAGGTGAAATGCAGATTTTAATTACAGAATAATTTTTTTTTTTTGACTATTGTTTTGTATCCCAGACCCATTAGAAAACAAACACCTGAACTCAGCGTGTCCACAAATGTTATGGTGGATGTGTCATGGTTCTAAGTCCCAGACCATCATGAGTTCATCACCATCAGACCTGAACTTTGAGTCCAGAACAGACCCGTGACCCGGCTTATGGTCCACTTAAACCTCAGACTTCCACTGATGGTTTTGGTCCTGGTCCTCTGCAGGTCCTGGTCCTGGTCCAGGTCCTGGGGAGGCCTTCGGTTCTGGACAGATGCCCAGTGGTGCCATGCAGGACATGTACGCCCGTGGACCCCCCTCTGGACCCCCCTCTGGTCCCCTGACAGGGATGGGCCCCCGGCCCCAGTACCCCTACGGCCCTGGGTATGAGCGCAGGTAAGGCGCCGGTCCTGGTGGATTTAGGATAGTTTAAGACCTGGACCCACCTCAAAGGCTCGGGTTCTACATTTAAACCCAGATGGTCTAAAGTGGATCAGAACCAAGACAATCAGAACACAAGAACCCAGAAATAATGACAAATACAACATTTTCTATTTGTTTTGTGTAAAAAAATAACATTAAATTATAACAATATTTACATTTACAAACTACAAAAAACTTGATGTGATTAACCTGAATATGATGGCGTATTAGGGTCACAAGAAAATAAAATTGATTGTCACTATGAGAATAAAGTCATAATATAACAAGAATACAATTGTAGTTTTTTTTTTTTTTTAAAAACTCATTTAATGAAAATATTGTACTTTTATGAGATTAAAGTCATAATATTTTGTAAATAAATTTGGCAAGAGTTTCCGGTTACAGTGAACACAGTAAGCGAAGCATCAACTGTACTTCTGTTGAACTGGACGAACCAGATTGAAGACATTATCTTCCTGAAATAAAATTACAACAATTATTTCATTAGATAGTGTTTTTTGAAAACTATGACTTTAGTCTCATCATATTGTGACTTTATTCTTGAAATATTATGACTTTAATCTCAGAAAACTACAACATTATTTTCATTAAATAATTGGGTTTTTTTTTCTTTTTTTTTAATGTATTTTTTACTAAAACAATGTCAAGTACCCCCTGGGCTTCTTCCAAGTACCCCCACTTGAGAACCACTGCTTTAGAGGGACCCATTTTGGTCCCTGGGCCGTGTGTTTGACACACCTGTTTTAGGATGTGTGAGTAGTTTGAGTCTGGTTTTAATGTTGGTGTTTGAATGTTTCAGGTCAGATCATGGAATGGGTCCAGATGGGGGTATGGTGCCCCCTGGAGGTCAAAACAGTGTGGGTCCGTCCAGCTCCGAGGGTGGGATGTTCCCGTCCAACAGATACGCCCCCCAGAGGTGAGCATGTGGACGTGCCCTCAGCTCTGATCCAGCTTTTGTCCTATCCATTGGTCTGGTTGAATTTGACTCGCCTCTTCCTGTTGTGTCTCTGCAGACATGGACACGACACGTATGGACAACAGTATCCCCACGGCATGGCCTACAGTTCCCATCAGCCCCTATACCCACAACAACAGGTAGGACAACAATGCAACAACAAGTTCTGAAGAGACCACAAAACAAGAGAATTATGTAGAAGTGACGATAGTTTAACCCTTTAACCGAGCCAAACTCGCATGCATTACAAACACAGCTGCCAAACTCATTGGTCTCCCCACACTCAACCTCACAGGACTAAACAACAGGTCAGTCTCTCACTTAGCAAACACCATAACAACACATCACCCACCCACTACACCAGTACATCACCTCTCTACCCTCAGGTCGTAGGTACAGAGTGATCAAGTTTAGGAGGGCTCGCTTTGGGAAAAGCCTGATCCCTGCAGCTATAACTGCCTTGAACAACAGGCCCCGCTGAGCTGTCTGTTTTTAATTTTTGTCTGTCTGTATAGTGCTTTGTCGTTGTCATTGTTATATATAATCTAGAGTTGGGATTTATGGCTCTTTAAAGGGAGCTGGATCTTTGGGATCAGTTCATTTCAAAGAGCCATTCAAAAGACTGGCTCATTTGGCTAATTTTTTTCATATTTATTCACTTTTAAGAAACCAGCCTGGGGTTAATGCATTTCATTCATTCATTCATTTTCCATACCCGCTTTATCCTCATTACGGTCACGGGGGTCGCATGGAGCCTATCCCAGCTACTTAATGCATTTTATCCTGGAAATAATCACAGGGAGGAATGATGGGCGGAGATTTGGATCAGAATAATTTTAAACTCAGATTTCTCACCAATATTTGAGTTTGAATTATTCTGAAATATTGATTATAGCTTCATTTGACATGTGAACAAGATTTTAAAGTCTGATATGGATTCATTGTAAATATTCCACTGTCATATCCCTCTGAGTTGACGATGAGATCACTATTTACCCTTTGTATAATGTGTGTGTGTATGTGTGTAAAACTACTTTGACTTATGTTATTCATGCAACACCTAAACACTTATAAATACACAATAAGAAACAAAACAGGCTACAATGAAGTTCCATGCAAAAGCTTTTAGTGCAAAATATCCACACAAGAACATTTTTAACAATACAGAAAAACTCAAAACAATATTTTAAAATTATATCCTCCTGAGACCCAGGAAGGTGAAAATTTTAGTTGTTGGGTTTTTTTTTTTCCTCTTTACATTAAACAATTTGTTGATTGGAAACTGTATAATACAATTTTCTCAGATACATTTTTTTTTCATTTATTTTTTAATTTATTCATGAAATGTCCTTTACGATGGACAGTATTGGGGCCACACTGCTAACCACGGGTGAACTGGCAGAGCAGCGCTGTCTGTCCAGGGCAAGGGGCATCATCAGAGACACCTCACACCCCTTTAATAAACTTTTTTCCCTCCTGCCTTCAGGAAGACGGTACCGGAGCCTGAGGTGTAAAACTACCAGATTCATGAACAGTTTTTATCCAGCCGCCATTAGACTGATGATCAAAGTGCATTAATATAGGAGGTGCAATATAGAACGTGTAATAGTCTCTCTCAGTGCAATATTTCTGCTGTTTTAGTTGTTTTTACTGTCTTATTTTATCTTTTGATTTATTTATGATACAAATGGGTTGTTTTTAGTTGGTGTTTTTATAATCTATTCTGTGGTTTTATCTCGTGCTGTGCATTTTGACGTTTCATTCGGTGACAGCATCTGTGATGTTTTTACTTGAATGACAATAAGTCTGAGTCTGAGCATTATTTAAGTAAAACTGTCCAACTTTTGTCCCTTACAAAGGACAAAAATGCATTGCTGGGTCTCAGAAGGGAGCGTGCACAACTCATGTGACATTTGCATATGAAATAAGTGCTCCTCCCCATGCTCTCCCCATCTGCCGATTTCGATGCACTCACTTTTTTTTTTTTTTTTTTTTACTGAGGCATTCACGTGAAGGGAACGTGCACAACTCATGCACATTTGTTGTGCTTATTTCATATGCAATGCATAAGCGCTCCTGTCCATGTTCTCTCTGTCTCATCCAGTGGAGGAGCTTGTGTGAGCATCTGTGTGAACTCAGGGAGAAAGAAAAAAAGAGGCAATCTGTCAGTCTGTCTGTGTCTGCCTGTCTGTTAGCAACTTTATGCAAAAACTACTGGATGGATTTTGAGGAAATTCCAGGATTTTTTAAAAAGGATTATTTAACATTGGGAGATAGGACCATTTTCAGCATTTGTGCATAAAACTCCATACGCAAACAACACAAACAAACAAACAAACAAAAAAAAAAAAAACAGGGCACTGATACAAATACATGTAGGATTGTTACTTTGGTGTGAGTCACAATGTCATGCTTGGCCGAGGTCTGTGCTCTCCGAGTGTTTTTCTAGTTACTGGACTAACTGAGGTGAATGACTGGAGTTGTTGGTGTGGTTTCCATGGTAACGTCCTTGTTGTGTCGTCTTCAGGGGTACAAGCGTCCTCTGGACTCCGTGTTTCCTCCGTCCAAGCGCCATGAGGGTGAGGCCTTTGGTGTACAGCAGTACGGCGCCCAGCAGGTGGACATGTATGGCCCCTACGGGGGGCCCGGGGGGGGCGGGAGCTACATGGGCCCCGAGCGGAGGCCAGGTCAGGGCCAGTACCCCTACCCCTACCCGCGGGACCGCCAGGGCCCTCCACAGCATGGCATGATGGGATCAGGACCGCAGTCAGCGTCGGGGGGGCCCGGGGAGGGGCCGCAGACCAACATGTGGCACCCCCGGACTGAGGTGGGCTTCCCCTATGGCCGCCAGGGCCAAGGCCCAACCTTTGACCCCGAGGCCCGGAACCAGGACGGACAGTGGCCCCCAAGGCAACCAGGATACCCCGCTCAGTCCTCATCATCATCCTCCTCATCCCCCATGCCCTCCCTGCCCTCCAGACAGGCCCCACCCTCATCCTCTTTCCAGGCTACGGCCACCATCTCTAACCACATCACACGCTCCCACAGCCCCTCCTCCTTTCCCCGTCCAGCCGCAGGTTCGCTGTCCCCCAACAGCGCCCCATACCTGCCCTCCATGAAAAAGGGAGGGCTCCCTGGGCCTGGCCCCGCCCCCTCTCAGGGCCTCCCCCTCCTCTACAGAGAGATCAGCTTCCCCCCGGGGTCAGTAGAGGCCACGCCCCTCAAGGTGAAACCGCGACGGCGACTCACGTCCAAAGACACAGGTACAGGAAATGAAACACAGTTTATGTATTCAATGAAACTTTATTTAAACACAAACAGATGACGTTCAGGCTTTTATTTATTCATTTTTTATATTTTTCTTTTTATCTTGTGTTTATACATATCTTTTTTTCAACACTTTGGACTTTATGTTTTTTTAAATGTACTATAGACATCAACTTGACCTTTGACCTTGACCTTTGACTTAATGACCTGACAAAGTATCTTCATCAACATAAACAGTACATCTGACCCAGACATGAATGTTTGTCTGTCCAACCTGAGTCCATCTGTCTCTCTCACACACACATACACACACACACACATATGCATGTATCAGTGTCATTCTTAAACACCGTATTGTCTCTGGTCCAATCAGGAACCCCGGAGGCGTGGCGTGTGATGATGTCACTAAAGTCAGGCCTATTAGCAGAGAGCACCTGGGCCCTGGACACCATCAACATCCTCCTGTACGACGACAGCACGGTGGGCTCCTTCAGCCTCCCCCAGGTCAGAAATACACAACATCTACTACACAACAAAGACACAAATACACAACATCTACATAACAAAAACAACACCAACTACACAGGTCAATGGAAGAGTCAGATCAGGGTCTGATGGTTTTCCTCCTCCTCTTCCTCCCTCTCTCCTTCCTCTTCCTCCTCCTCAGCTCCCTGGGTTCCTGGAGCTCATTGTGGAGTACTACCGTCGCTGCCTCATCCAAATCTTCGGGATCCTAGTGGAGTATGAGGTGGGGAACGAGGACCAGAAGGATCTACTGGACCCGCCGTCAAACCCCCCCCAGGAGGAGGAGGAGGAGGAGCTAATGGAGCCCAGCAGCCACTCACAGGAGGAGCAGCAGAGGTCAATGGAGGAGGAGGAGGAGGAGGAGGTGGAGGTACCAGTGAAGGCACCAGTGAAGGCTGAAGACGAGGAGGAGGTGAAGAACAAAGTACCTGACATCAAACAAGAGGAGGAGCCCCGCCCCCAACAGGCCAGCAAGTATGACCGGCTGCCAATCAAAGTGGAGGAGGAGGGGCAGGAGTGGGCGGAGGTGGAGCGGCGGTGGGCGGAGCTCAGCCGACCCAATGGCTTCATCAGCGGACTTCTTCATTGGAAGGCTGGAGGTGGAGACTCCACCAACCACATCCAGACTCACTACGAGCCCCGCACAGGAGACCCCACCCCCCTAAACCCAGAGGGGCGGAGTCAGGGCCAGGACAGAGAAGATGATGGACAGGAGGAGGAGAACGGCGCAGAGACACAACAAGGTAAGAGTAAAGACGAGAGGATGGCAAGACCACTGTCCACAGAATGAGACGATCACTGACACCAGAAAAAAAACGACAACAGTAAACTCCCAAACACCTGATGAGTTTATGTATACTCATCAGATGGACGTAGGTTTATGAGCTGATGAGGCTGATGAGACAAACACATGACACTAATGTGGTTCAGTTAGTTTACGTTTATTCACTATTAAACGACAGTTTTTATTTTGATGTCGATGTCAGACATGGTGTCAATGAACGTCTCATATGCAGACTTTTGTACTAGACTAGGCCACTGGAGGGTGACCTGTTGAACGTGTCTTTTGACTCTTTGTGTTCTGCCATCAGATGACAGAGGTCAGAGGTCACCGGCGCCTGATGAGGCAGCCCAGAGTCCCATCAGCCAGCTGGAGGATGAGCCGCGGTGCTGGGACGAAGCGCCACTGTCCACGGCGGAGGCGTGGCAGGACGCTCTGGCCAAACGTTGTGTCTGCATCTCCAACATCGTCCGTGGCCTCTCCTTCGTCCCTGGAAATGACGCTGACATGTCGCGCCACCCGGGCCTAGTCCTGATCCTGGGTCGGCTCATCCTGCTGCACCACCGCCACCCGCCCCGGAAACGCATGCCACCCTCCTACCGACGCGATGAGGAGGCGGGGCTAGCCTGCAGCCGTGACGAGTGGTGGTGGGACTGTCTGGCGGCACTGCGGGAGAACACACTGGTGACGTTAGCCAACATGGCGGGTCAGCTGGACCTGTCGCTGTACCCCGAGTCCATCTGCCTGCCAGTCCTGGACGGGCTCCTGCACTGGATGGTGTGTCCGTCGGCCGAGGCCCACGACCCGTTCTGGACGGCGGGCGGCGTGTCGGCGCTGACTCCGCAGCGGCTGGCGCTGGAGTGTCTGTGTAAGCTGAGCATCCACGACTGTAACGTGGATCTGCTGCTGGCCACGCCCCCCTTCAGCCGCCAGCAGAAGCTGTTCGCCACGCTGGTTCGCTATGTGGGCGAGAGAAAGAGCCAGGTGTGTCGCGAGATGGCGGTGGCGGCGTTGTCCAACCTGGCACAGGGCGACCCCACAGCGGCACGCGCCATCGTGCTGCAGAAGGGCAGTGTGGGAACTCTGATGGGCTTCCTGGAGGACAGCGTGGCCGTGGCGCAGTACCAGCAGAACCCCCACAGCCTCCTGCACACCGCTGCGCCCTCCGAGCCGCCCAGCATTAACATGATGTGCCGCGCCGCCAAAGCGCTGCTCGCCATGGCAAAGGCTGAGGAAAACCGGACGGAGTTCGTCCTCCACGAGAGCCGCCTCCTGGACATCTCGCTGTCGACGGCGCTCAACTCGGCTGTGGCAGCCATCTTGTGTGAAGTACTATTTAAAATTGGCCACTCGTGACACGGACACGCTACGGAGCGCGCTCGGCGGCGCTGGCAGCGGTGGACCGGCTCCTATTCTATTTTTATTTAAGAACAGAACAGAAGTGTTTTTACAGATGAATCTATAGAATCTATATCTGGTCTCGGCTCCATCACAAATGTTTATTTGGATTTTTAAGTAATTTTAATACGAAATATTTAATACTGGTATTTTTAATTTTTTATTCTTTGGTCAGTTTGTGTTTTTGTTCCGTTTTAACCAAAGTGTGTCTGGAGAGGCTGTTTTCTACATTGGGGGGTGTTGGGGGCGGGGCCAGGTTATTTAATGTTGTAGATAGGTTCGTAGTTCTGGTGCAATAGGACTCCTCGGCTCGTTTAATGTGAATTCTTTGACCATCTGCAGTTTGACCATCAGTGTTGCCGAACCACAGCAGTATGACACAAAGGGGGCATGGCCGCTTTTAAGAACTCGTCTCCTCGACCAATCAAACGAAGCCCCTCCTGTAAATAGACGACACCCATGGGATGTGTCGCCAACGTCATCACACTCAACTGAACGTCTGGCTCCTCCCACAGGCTGGTGGAGGGTTTTGTGTATTTAAAGAACACCAGGTGCATTGTGGGAGGTGTGTTTGATATGTACAACTGTACTGTACAGGAGGGCGGGGCTTAATCTGACACAAAACAGTTATAACAAATGTAAAGACAGAAAAAAGGAAACGTCCAAATCAGAATGTGTCGTGTTTGATTGACAACGGCTTTATGTTTATGAACAACAGGAACATGAAATGGGACGCTGACGGGCGGAGGGTAACGGGTTAAAGGATTAACTGGTTCAAGGATTACACAGGTTAATGAGCTAAACTGGAAAGGGTCAATTAAACTGGTTAATGAGTTAAGCTGGTTAATGAAACTGGTGAAATGAGTTGAACTGGTAAACAGGTTAAACAGGTTGAACTGGTTAATGTTAAACTGGTTAAAGGGTTAAACAGGTATTGATCTGACACATTAGGTTTCAGTTAAATTCTCATTAATTAATTTTCATTTTAGTCAAACAGGTTGAATTCCATAAATCCATCCCATCATAACCAGCTGAACCATTCATCAGCTGTATGAGTCTGAAGTGTCTAAATATTATGGGATGTAAATAGGGTTGCAAAGGGGCAAAAAATTTCCGGTAAATTTCCAGAAACTTTCCA
>JAPTGZ010000017.1:686297-706574 GCA_029814645.1 Fowleria isostigma | reverse complement strand
TCCACAGGCATCATCATCATCACTGAAGCCTTCAGCGGCTTGTGTGGACGCTCCTCGGTCCCGGTAAATCACACATTTGAACCGTTTGGATTAAAAAAAATAATAATAAAAAAACGGAACCGCGGAAGTGTACGGAGTCTGGATGTGTTCGTGAATGCACCATGACCGATGTTTGGTGACAAATCTGAACCAGGCTAATCCGGATCACCTCCAAAATTTAATCATCTCTTCTTTGTCCCAGAGTGGACATTTCCTGAAAATTTCAATAAAATCCGTCCATAACTTTTTGAGTTATACTGCACACAAACAGACAGACAAACAGACAAACCAACGCAGGTCAAAACATAACCTCCTTGGCGGAGGTAATGATGACGATTGCAATAATAATGACAAGAAGTGGAGTCAGGCACAACAAACGGCCCTCGCATGTATTTCGTTCATTATAAGTAACTGGGAAGATTTTTTTCTTAAATCATAAAAAAACTGGAACTTTGACCTACTTTTCCCAAAATGTAGTCACATCTATTCTGGGTCCCTCACAACCTATAAACCCAGTTTGGTCTGAATTCAACCAACAGTTTTGTTGCTAACGTGTTAACAAACTGAACCAAGAACAATACCCAATTGCCCTCTTCCTTTGTTGCATTTCTCAAGATCTTCCACGGAATCCATTCTCCAAAAAACTGTCATTCCACACTATTACGAAAGACAACAGCACCTCCTGCTGGTGACAACTACACTAACATCTGATCATTTTGTTTGTGTGTCAGTATGTACATACAAACTCACCTCGAACCCATAAACGTTGTTGTTTATGTTTGAATCTGTTGTGAATCCATCATAAATTGTTCCCATTCATTTGTGTTGGTTCCACACATGAAGGATCAGACTCAATGATTCAACACAAGTTTTATTCAGAGGCAGAGATGCCAACACCAGCATGATACAAACTCCACGATCAAAGTAAAATCTCACGTAGCAACTGGTGACGTTTTAACATACAGCAGAAATATCAACAGAACTCATGCCATGTGGTAAAAAAAAGAAAGAAAAAAAAGAAGTTTAGGAGAACATGGAAGGGGTAAAAGTAGAGAAAGTGAATGTTGTATAAAAACCCCTTATCAATGCACTTGTCCAAAGAAAGGCTAATATTTCATAAAGTGATGGTTCCACAGATGTTCTATGGTTCTTTTAGTTTCTATGGTGACACATGTTAGTGTTGAATCTATAGTTACTGTTGATCTGTTACATCTGATATTCATATATCTAGTCTATAGACGCTCTTCATTGTGCTTTAAGTCCCTTCGTCATCTGTAAGAATCGCTCTAATATCATCTAAAGCAGAAGTTTACAAAGCTTTGGACACATGTGAAGTCAAGGATGAGACTCCGAAAAATAAATAAATAAGAACAGCTGATTTACAGGAAAACTCCCCCCAGATAACCCTAACTCAGTTAACCCTAACCCCAGTTAACTCAGTTAACCCTAACTTACAGAGCCAATACATCCAGATGTCCATTTCATTAATGATGGTTAACGATGGTTAAAGTTTCATTATCAACATTAATGGTTAGTTTCATTATCAGGTTAACGATGGTTAAAGTTTCATTAACGATGGTTAAAGTTTCATTGTCAGGTTAACAAAGGTTAAAGTTCTGTTATCAGGTTAACGATGGTTAAAGTTTCATTATCAGGTTAATGATGGTTAAACTTTCATTATCAATGTTAACAATGGTTAAAGTTTCAGGAATGATGGTTAAAGTTTCGTTATGAGGTTAACAATAGTAAACGTTTTAGTTTAGTTTCAGAATATTCTGGCATTTATATATGACATCTGATATATTGATTTAATCCTACACATTAACACTGTACATGACTAAAATTCAACCCACCATTGTGATCCATGATCTTTCATTTTATACGTAATTAAAAAAAACAGATTTAATTCAAATGAATGAATCAAACTGATAAGAGATGTTGTTTCCAGTTTCCTCCTGTTTCTGCGCCATTTTCATGATGATTTGAGGACAACCTTCTGAAACTTGTGCTTTAGCCACTGTGTTTTTGTTGCCCATAGAAGTGACCATATTTGGAAGAGAGGGTGGGGCTGGGCATGACTGGTTTGGTTGCAGTGCCAGTGGCGACCACAAACATGTGGTGAGAATTGTACATCCAGCTCTAATAATGAAAGTCACAAAGCTAACACTAATTTACTGTCAACGCCACTTAAATGCTCCGTAAATGTCACAATTTAGCTACTTGATAAATGTTGACACATTTATGTCAACTTTGTATAGCCTCACGTATAAACACATTAATTAGTGTAAATAATATAGAATGCACATCTGATTCAATGCTAACATTATCTAATGTTAAGCTAAGTTAAGCTAACATGTTGGGTACTTTCATCAGAGTTAAAAGTCACTTGGACATAATTGAATCAGTTGGATATTGAAGAAATCAATCTCAGAGATGTACAACGTTTATTAAGTATTAGCTTCTGGAGCCTCCAGTGGATGTTTGAGGAACTGCAGGTTTGGGCCATTTCTGTCCAGCGTTCACACTGGGCTGAAGTTTTCTAAGAACGACATAACCTTTTGTTGCGGCGGGTGTCAAAGGACGATATGAGTTTACGGACGATGTGAGTCACGCATGAAGAATTTATCTCTGTCAGACATCTTTTATGACTCACTACGGCGACCTTGCTAGGACAAACGACTCGCAACGGCACCAGAACTACCCTCCACCATTCAGTTTCCCCCCAGATTCTAACGTTAGCAGCATAGTGCTAGTGGCTGCAGACCAAGCCTCAGGCCACTGGTTAGCGCTTAAGCTGTGCAGCTAACGTTAGCACCACAGAGCTAGCACCTCAGACTGCCAGTCCCTGCACCCACAACCAGCATTGTCAATGTGACCCATCCACCTGGAAGGCCAGGGGGTTCCTGTCCGGATATATTGGCTAATATTTGTGGATACTGATTTGGTTACAAAATGTGTTTTAGTATCATGTCGAATCTGATATCTAATGTGCAACAGATGTTTCCTGTCTCCTGGACATCCGACTGTTACTGAACTTAGCAGGTCACCTCAAACTAGCAAGTATGTCTGGAAAATAGGAAGGTGCACCAATTTCACAACCACCCAAGTTAACACTCAATCTCTATTCTACACTCCATGTTGTGTGCCCAACTTAGCTCCTTTCATGGATAGGTGATGTGCAATTTCTCTGGATAAAAGTAATGTGGAATAAACGAGAGATCTCCTGATGTGAGCCATGTCATATTTTCAACAACAGCAGTGTTTTGTCCTAGCGAGGTTGCCGTAGCGAGTCATAAAAAATGGTTGACAAGATAAATGCTTCTACGCATGTGCAATTCACATCGTCCAAAGACTCACATCGACTCTTGACAGTGGGTTAAATGCAGGAGGGGGAGTTTTCCTTTAAAGTAAATCCATTCAGCTTCCTCCGCTTTCGCTCAAACGTCAATCACCAGCACAAAGTCTCGTCAAAGTCACAGTTTCCACAGACTCGTCGTACAGTTTTTGCTTCGTTTTCCACGTGATAATACTTTGACAAACTCCAATAAAGTGCATGCATGATCACCGGTGTCCAGGAAACCTTCGGTCCAGTCCAGACAGTTCTGCTGGGCTTCTGCTGGATCCAGGTTTCATTCATCTTTTCAATAACAATCAAAGGTAAGAATAGCCTTAAAAAGCGCTGCTGTGGCGTCTGACGCCACATCAGACATTTAGACGAATGATTGGAAAGACAAGTGCAATTTACAATGAGGGATGGGGACGTTTGACCCTGTAAGTCCAACCGTCGGCCTTTACAAAGAAAAACCAGATTTACGAATCCTCGTAGACCTGCGACGCCTCGAAATCGACAGTAAAAACATCAAAACATGGAAACCAAGGTGTCCCTGTGCAAAGTCCAACATGACAGAACCCGCGTCAGATTCCTCCAACATGATTGTAGTAAAAGATTTATACAAAACGCAATACATTTATAGTAAAAACATCTATCAACTCTTCTAGGTTTATTCATAAGAAATTGCATATTCCCAAACGTTTTTTTCATACAGATTGCATCTCATTTCTAAACAAACGCTTTAATTATATCGTACCAATATTGCTGACACGTTGTTCTGTTTTCTAGTTGACGTTGATGATTAAAGTAAATTCAAAATGGCAGATTGTCTCCTACATTTTCTGTAGCCGTTGGTCTTTTCTGCATCGCACTTTGCACGAACAAACCAAGAAAAAACGCGACAGAACAGTAAAGCAACTGCGTAAAAAAGGGGATGATGGGGATTTTGCACCGATAAGTTTCCGTGTCCTGATGTTTGAGATCTTCTTGTTTTTGAACATTTCCAGTGAGTCCGATGAAGACGTGGAGGTTGAACGTAGATCCACGTCCAGAGCCGAACCCTTAAACCCGTGACGCCCAGTGGTTCAATGTTCGTCATTAAATGAAAATGACTCAAGCTTACAATAAATAAATGAATACATATACACCAGAATGTGCATACATTAGCAGCTATAAACAGTACATCACATTATATTAGGTCATATGAAAATGTACAAAACCTGACGTTTCAAACGTTCTTTAAAGCAAGGCAAGACAAAAAAATAAAAAAGAGAGGGAGAGAGAGAGAAACAGAGAGAGATTTCCATGGAGTTGAGAGCAGAAGAAATTAAAGAACTGATAGATTACAGCAAAAAACAACCCACTGAGCCTTTATTTTGACGTGTTTTTTTTTGTGTTGTTTTTGCTTTGCATGTGTTCCTGGGCTACACCTGGATGCCCTGAACGGCCTGTTTGATGTTCTCCAGCAGCGCCTTGTTCTCCGGACTCTGATACTGGTCCTGGTGCGTGTACATGTCTGTCAGAGTACTGACATAGGAGTCAAAGTTCTGCTCATTCATGGGCTCCTACAGAGGAGAAAAACAATAATGATCAGGAGGAGGAGGAGCAGGAAGAGGAAGAGGAGGAGGCAGAGGAGGAGGAGGAGGAGGAGGAGGAGGAGGAAGGAGGTGTACATGTCTATCAGAGTGCTGACATAGGAGTCAAAGTTCTGCTCACTCATGGGCTCCTACAGAGGAGAAAGAAAGCAACTATCAGGAAGAGGAGGAGCAGGAGGAGGAGGAGGAGGGAGGTGCACATGTCTGTCAGAGTACTAACATACGAGGTGTGTCAAAAAAGTTCCAGGACTCGTGTCACAAAAGATATATTTCAGATCCAAATTAAAAACTCAGGGGTTTCCCCTTGGTACTAATCCAGGAGTTTATAGACCCTTTTCCACAGCACTTCTGTCATGGGAATATTTTTGCCTTTTTGCCGTGACGACGTCTGTGTAAACACAGTGGTGGAATCATCTCGCCTTTATTGTGACTTTGTAACACCCCAGGATGTAGTAATAGAGCCGCAATAAAGGTGGGATCATGATTGTGGACGCTGTATAAAAGGAACACCTCTTGGTCCACAACCAAAGTGTGATGTTTTGACCACAGTGACCCCCGGTGCGGGAGAGACAGGCAGGAAGCTGGGCAGGAAAGGCAGGGGCTCCGGGCAGGGAAGCTTGCAGTGGTGGCAGCAGCAGGCACGCATTGCTCAACACCAGTGCCTCCATATGCGCCCACTGTCTCTCCTGCATCAGGGGATTTAAAAATGCGTCACTGCCCCTTTGATTCAAGAACATATGTCCCCTGTGTAAAAGTCCAGCCTGTTTCACCTCTGTTACTATTTAGTCTTGGCTGTGGAAATCAGTCAATGGTGGAGAAAAGGTGGGATCACCATTTTGCCTTTTTTACGCAATCTCTGTGTATAAGTGGCTTATAAGGTTGATGTCATCCCTCTGCATCCATTGAACAGTTTTTCACATGCTTTTATAACTGAACCATGACCAGAAGGATCCACTCATGCAGGTGTGTCAGGACATCCTCTAGCATCTAGAAACTGAACCAGACTGTCTATGGAGAGAAATCACTGGTGATGAAGCATGGATCTACGAGTATGACCCAGAGACCAAATACCAGAGCCTTCAGTGGAAGAATCCGACATCACCAAAGCCCAAGAAAGCAAAACAGTCCAAAGTCAAAGTCATGTTCTCCAATGTGAGGGGCATCATCCACTATGAGATCTTGTCACAAGGCCAGACAACAAACAGCACATCTGCAAAGAGATCCTGCACCATTTGCTTCATTCAGTGCACGAGGAGATGAAAGTTGTGGCAGGAGAACTTGTGTCACCATGACAATGCACCTGGACCATTCCTGGTCCAGAAGACCATCTCCACGCTGGACCATCCTCCATACTCACCAGATCTGGATCAGTGTGATTTGTTCCTCTTCCCCAAGCTGAAAGAGGTCGTCAAGGAAACCCGTTTGGAAGACATGGACTACATCAAGATGGATGTGATGATGGAGCTGCTGGTTATCCCAGAAAAATCCTTTCAGGCGTGCATGGAGGCGTGGCCGAGAAGGCTGGGAAAGGGCATTAGGCTCCAGGGGGATTATTACAAAAAAACTTGTAGGTTGTAGTTTGGATTTGAAATATATCTTTTATGACACCAGTCCTGGAACGTTTCTGAGACACCTCGCAGGAGTCAAAGGAGAAAGAAAGTGACTATCAGGAGGAGGAGGAGAAGGAGGAGGAGGAGGAGGAGAAGGAGGAGGAGGAGGAGGAGGGTGTCTCTGTCAGTAAAGCAAGTTTTATTTGTTGTGTTTTTGCTTTTGTTCGTATCGTGTGTCTGTTTCTTTTTGCATCTACATGATTCTAGACTGACAGATCCACTCAGATCTACATGATCCAAGTGTAAAACATGCATAAATCAGGACAGGTGAGGGTTCAGCCAATGGAGGTTAATGAGGAGCAGATGGAGACCAAACCAGGATGAGGTGGATGGAGTTGACGAAGGGTGGAGGATCACATGACCCTAACCCTAACCATGTACCAACATTAACTAACCCTCCTAATGCATGGGTTCAGGGTTGATCAGCGCCTCTGCTATTGGTCAGTGGAGGTGGAGTAGGTGGAGGAAACAAAGGCTGAACTTTTCATTTGGAGTTTCGTCTGTAAATGTAACTATACCCCAACCCTAACCCGAACTATGTTCATGTTTAATTTAATAAAATTCTGAAACCTCGGACCTTTGTACATTGTCTTGAACCATGATAATACAAAAACGTAACATCTACCTTCTGTTCTACAACATGTATTTGTCGTTAAACCCCAGATGTTCTGAACTGTTTTCGCCTGATGGACCTGATACATGGCCTTGTGTTACTTTAAATAATCATTATCTTACTGAATTTCCATAACACATATTTTACTTTGAGAAAAAAAAATCATACAGGCTTGGTTTGGAGTTCTGTAAATGAAACTGTTTCTGTTTATAGATCTCCAAACTGGTTTTGAGAATGGAACTAACTTCGGTTAGTTAACCGGATAATAATAAGTGGTGTTACTCAAGGTGAAATAGAGGCATTACGATGGTACTTCGCAATTGCTCCATTGTAATGATTGAGGTGACGTCTGTTTATCACCACTAATATTGCTTCCTGTCTGGACAGGTCTGGACATGCCTCACATCTAACCACACCCCATCGTCAAAAAGAAGCCACAATGTTTTGAAACTACAAAAAACTTTTGTGACCATGCAGAAAAGTTTAGTGAATACATGGAAAAGTTTTGCAATAGTTTTTGTAAAAGCAAAAAATGGGTTTGTAGGAGCAAATAAGTTTTGCAGGTGCATTTTAAAAAAGAAATATATTTTTAGTTTACAAAACTTCACTTACGGTTACAAAACTTCACATGTGTGTACATTGTTATCTGGCCTCATCTTGGTGCCATATACCTACACATATTATTAATGTTACTACAGTGTACAAAATTAATAAAATATAATTTATCCATTACCCTTTACATTTTACATTTTATTTTTAAATTTTAAAATAAAGTCTGACTTTATCTCTGGTTAACTCCTCCTTCTTTTGTCTAAATTCAGACTTAGTCCAGTTTTACTCCACCTCCAGGTCCATGGAACTGAGGCAGCCGCTATTGAAACTAGTTCTATAATTGAACATGTCTTCCATTCCAGATGGAAGGTGAGATTGTATTTATTGTGAGTACTTTTATTTGAGTCTCTGAGTGCAGGTAAAGCATCAGCCCAGAGGTCAGAATGCTGGTGTCATCCAGATAAAAGCTGCTGAATGGCATCGACACATTGACTGTGCTCATTAAACATGGATATACTCAGGTCAATCCGGTCTGTAAATGGACAGCAGTGATCTGGAGGAGTTACAGGAGGGGTGACAGGGCAGAAGAGAAGGATAATTGGATAAAGGATAAATGGATCTCTTACTCTGGGATGCATCTGTAAACAGCAGTTATGCTTTACTTGGGTGTCTTTCTGTGGCGGCAGTCTCTACAGGAGAAGGTGTACAGAGAAGTCTATTAGCCCGCTACGATAACACCGGCAGCGTCCAACACGCTTTATACAGAAAACATACCGAGAAAGAACACGCAGCGTCCGCCTTAACAGGTCCAACCAATCCCCACACTCCGTTCACACTGCACAGTAAAGGACTGCCACAAAGGACTACCAAAAAGGACTACCACAAAGAACCACCACAAAGGACTACCAAAAAGGACTACCACAAAGGACTACCAAAAAGGACTACCACAAAGAACCACCACAAAGGACTACCAAAAAGGACTACCACAAAGAACTACCACAAAGGACTACCAAACAGGACGACCACAAAGAACCACCACAAAAGACTGTCATAGAGAACTGTCATAAAGAACTACCACAAAGAACTCTCACAAGGGACTACCACAAAAGAATGCCACAAAAAACTACCACAAAGGACTACTAAAAAGGACTAGCACAACAGAGTGCCACATAGAATTACCACAAAGAACTGCCACAAAGAACTTCCACAAAAGACTATCACAAAGAACTACCACAAAGGACTACCACACAGAACTACCTGAAAGGACTACCACAAAGGGGTACCACAAAGAACTACCACAAAGGAATGCCAGAAAGGACTACCACAAAGGACTACTACAAAGAACTACCAAAAAGGACTGCCATAAAAAACTACCTCAAAAGACAACTACAAAGAACTGTTCATAAATACCTGTCACAGAAGTACTTCAGAAGAACAATAAAAGGGTTATAGAACCCCAGACCAGACCTGTTAGAGTCCTACTTTCCACATGACACCAGTGTATCTGTTCAGATGTAGCATCAGAAACTTTCTTAGGACATGGTGAAGAATTTCTACTGGATTATGTAAACCTCATATATTTAATTTCATCTGAGCTCTGACCTTTATTTGTCCAGATCTAAGCAGTGCTAGAAAGCGTCTCCAGATGAAATTTTGTAGATATTGTCCCAAGGAAGATACAGATAAAATTAGAAATTAATCTAACCAGCAGTTTAAGAGAAGATGTTTGAAGAAACTGGTAGTGTATTGGCCGGTACCATAAAAACAGCCTCATCGGACTCAGTGTTTGGTCAAATCCTACACGAAGATCAGATAAACTGGTACAGTGTGAACGGAACCTCTGAGACTACTTAAGTCTTTACCAACTCATTGTCAATGTGTATCCTGGGTGGATTTGGAGCTGTTTTCCATTGTTGGTTAAGGCGGACGTTTTGCTGCAGTGTGATATGAAGGACAAAGGGCATCAGGCAGAGAGTCCAGTTATCAGACAGTTCTGGTTCTGACCCGGTACAGACAGATTATCCAATTAGCCCCAGTCTTCTTTCTACACTGAGACAACATGACATCAAACTCCAACCTCTGTGAATCAACACAATTATTATTAAATGCAGGTGAGACTGTGAGGTGTTAAAGCACAGCATGGACTGCTGGGAAAAGAAAAGTGGTGAACATAAAAAAGCAGATGGAAAACCTGAAAGTGGCTACACATGTCAGCTGACCTCGGATCAGTTCATTTATCATTTAACACATCAGACACACGTCAATACTCCATAAGAATGAAGCCAAATAGGACAAGGAACATGTGAATCCGATTTATTTAGGTGGTTTAAGAAAATGTATCAGAAGATTCAATTAAAAAAAAAAAATTCTGGAGGAATTTTAGTCATATGTTCATAAATCTGTAATTTGGAAATAAATTCAGATTTTTTCAGGTCAATGTTCATCTTTAGCAGTTTTTTAAAGTTCAACTGGATCCAAACAGCAAAATCTTTTTAAGGACAAAACTTCTCCAGTTGAACTTCGAAAACTAGTTCCAGTGTCTCTGTATGACAGCGTCCTGTTGTATCACAATCAATTCCAGTTGATGACGACGATGATGACGATGATGAAGACGATCATGACGAAGCTGGCTTTTATGATATCTTGTGGCATCTCGGCTGGTAACATAAAAACTACTAAAAAAATCATTTTGAAATATTTTTACTACAATAAAATTTTTAAAAATCAACCTGAAATATGGACCCATCCATTTGAAACGATGTGACTTTAGATCAGATCTTTACTCAGATCACACTGGCAAACTTTCAAAGCTGGTATTTTTGGTCATAAGTTCCATTATGGATGCGTGTGAGAGGAAACAGGATCTAGAGAGCGATGTTGGTGGACCCACGCCCACAGTAACCATGGTAACCATGGTAAAGACGTGGGACAGATTCGTTCTTACTATGTGTGGAAGCTGGATGTTGGCTAAGCTGTTCATGAAGGGTTAGCTCAGATTGGACAGTGTTGGCGGACAGGGTGGTAACCGTGGTAACGAGGTGTGGGCAGGGCCGGTCGGTTCTTACCATGTGTGGAAGCTGGATGTTGGCTAAGCTGTTGATGAGGGACTGGCTCAGATTGGCCAATTCATGCAGCAGTGAGTCGTTCTGCTGCTCGATCACCTTGTTCTCCTCCTCGATGGACTTCAGATTGGTTTCCATGGTAGTGATCTGTGGATGAGGGGGTGGGGCCATGTCAACACATGTATCTAATGTAGTGTACAACAGTATAACCCTGTCCTGAATGAGTTCCATCTGTACTGAGGCCCACCCTCATTACCTACCTGTGTCCTCAGTTTGATCATGTCTGACTCCACCTGGTTGTTGGACTCATTCAGGTCTTTGATTTCTTCATCCAATTGTTTGATTTCCTCATCGTTTTCGATCCCTGAAACAAAAGACGGTCAGTTCACCTACAGGTTGAATGCTAACAAACGCAGGAATAAGTTAATTTATAGTTTCTAATAATTTAAAAAAAATACAAAACATCTAATAAATGAAACCAACTACTAAGGAACTACCACAAGAACTATCACAAAGGACTAGCATAAAGAACTACCGCAAAGGAATACCATAAAGAACTACCACAAAGGAATACCATAAAGAACTACCACAAAGGAATACCATAAAGAACTACCGCAAAGGAATACCATAAAGAAATACCACAAAGGAATACCATAAAGAACTACCACAAAGGAATACCATAAAGAAATGCTACAAAGGACTACCACAAAAGAATGCCACAAAGTCTTACCAAAGAAGAATGCCAGAAAGAAATACCACAAAAAACTACTAGAAAGAATGCCACTCATACAAAACATCCAATAAATGAAACTATGCCTGGATGATAAATGGATCAATGTCATGATGATGTTTCTATATTATAATAATTAGAGTTTATCGCCCTGTGATGAACCACGCCTTTGCCCGTTGGTATTCAGGATAGACCTTTACGCACCTTTACTCGCCCTCTGCTTGATTGTCAGCATCTCCACGCCGCTCATCCGGGCCTTCTTCATGGCTGAAGTGGCCCGAGGACAACCAGACAGACTGCAACAAAACCCAGGATGACAAACAAAGACTAGGATAATTTAATGAACATTATGTAGTCTGAAAATAATAGAATAAAAATAAAAACTCGGAGACAGAAACTAAGATCAGCCCAACAGTAGGAAATCAAACATAAACACTGTCAGAGTATGTATTTACAACTGTGAATAAACTTTGTAAACATTGTCCCAAAGAATAAATAAATAAAATTAGATGACGTTCTATCATCAAACCTTCTATAAATCAACACTGTCCACAAAAACCTGAAAAACTAAAATAATCTCAATAAAACTAAAATTAAAACGACTTCAACCAAACAGACTCAACTACAATGTGATTATACAAAAAAATCAATTAATCAAACATGAGCCAAATTCCTACAGGTGAGAGCCTAAGCCCCGCCCACCTGCGATGCGTCAGGAAGCTCCCGCTGACATGTCCTGATCCATCACAGCCCGGAGTCGGACACGTCATCCCATCCGTTTTCCCAGATTTCCACACAAACTGGGAGCCGTTGACATAGCTGTCCTTTTGCCTCTTGGCCGCCAGGGGGCAGCCCGACGCGCTGCGGTGGGAGGCGTACTTCCCCGTCACATGACCCTGTCCGTCACAGCCGGGGACGGGACACCTGACGGGACACAGGGGTTAAGGTACGGAACCAACACCAGCATTGATGTAGGAGGGGGTGGTGGGTTTGATATGTGTAGATTATACCAGGTTTGTCAGGTTTATCTCAGGTTTATCAGGCCTGTGACTGAATGTGGGTGGAGTTTGTCCTTACTTGATTGGCTCCTGGTCGTCTTTGTCCTCTTTGCTGTGGAGGATTTTGATGCCGCTCTTTTTGGCCCGTGGGCATCCGGACAGACTGAAGGACATCAGAAAGACAGACCATTAGAAACAGATGTGACACAGACACGAACACAAACTAAAACTAGACTGGATAAAAACAGCAACATGAGTTAAAACAGAAACATGAGTTGTTGCCGGGTTTATTGTTGGTTTGTTGCCGGTCTGTGTTTGGTTTATTGTCAGTTTGTTGTCAATTAATTGCCAGTTTGTGTTTGATTTGTTGTCTGTTTGGTGTTGGTTTGTTGTTGGTTTCTTGCCGTTTGTGTTTGGTTTGTCAGTTTGTTGCCGGTTTTATTGTTGGTTTGTTGCCAGTTTGTATTCGGTTTGTTATTGGTTTGTTGTCAGTTTTATTGACAGTCAGTGTTCGGTTTGTTGCTGGTTTGTTGTCAGTTTGTTTTCAGTTAACTGCCAATTTGTGTTCAGGTTGTTATCGGTTTGTGGTGGGTTTTATTACCACTTGGAGCTCAGTTTGTTGCTGGATTGTCGTCGGTTTGTTGCCAGTTAATTGCTGGGTTGTGTTCGGTTTGTTGTCAGTTTGTGTTCGGTTTGTTGCCCATTTGTGTTCGGCTTGTGCTTGCTTTGTTGCTGGTTTGTGTTTGGTTTGTTGTCCATTTGTGTTCAGTTTGTTGTCGGCTTAATTGTCGGTTTGTTGTCGGTTTGTGTTTGGTTTGTTGCTGGTTAGTTGCCGTACCTCCTGTGGGAGGCGTAGTTTCCGGTGATGTGTCCTGATCCGTCGCAGCCCGGAGTTGGACACCTGACAACCAGATCAGATGAACCGGATCAGACACAACCTTCATCCACCAAACAAACCCAACATGGACACGGAGGGCGACACTCACCTCAGCTCCTGGGAGTTGGCCGAAATCATCCCACGCATGTTTTTATCAGCCAGTTGACAACTGGACAACCTACAGAAAAAGAAGAAAAATGAACCTCAGTTACATCTACTCATTTGGAATCTGTGGGTTATTTAACACCAAAGATAAAAGAAAAATCAGTGTGATACAATTTAATGACATTATTGTTTTCATACGTGGAGCAACAAAGACACAAAAATAAAACAAATGAACAAAAACAAAGTTCAGAAAAATTAATAAATGAGTAAAAACTGAAGCAAAATGTGACAAAAGGAAGAAACAAAGATGAATCATTAATAATCTGTAAGTGGAAGTGAAGGAAAACTAGAGTGTCCGAGGTCAGAGGTAGTGTTTGTTGGGTGGGTCATTCAAGGTCAGAGGTCAGAAGTCGGGTTCGTGTTGTGTCGGTCATTCAAGATCAGAGGTCAGAGGTGGTGTTTGGTGTTGTGTCGGTCATTCAAGGTCAGAGGTCAGGTTCGTCTTGTGTTGGTCATTCAGGGTCAGAGGTCGGGTAGTTGTTGTGTTGGTCATTTGGGGTTAGAAGTCAGTGGTGGTGTTTGTTGTTTTGTCAGTTATTCGGGGTCAGGGGTGGTGTTCGTTTGTTGTTGTGTCAGTCATTTGGGGTCAGAGGTTGGGTTTGTGTTGTGTTGGTCATTCAACGTAGTCAGAGGTGGTGTTGCGTCAGTTGTCCGGGTCAGAGGTGGTAGGTGGGCGTGTCCTTACGTGACTAGCTCCTTCTTGCCCTCCTTGCAGGCCGGGTACTTGTGTTTGGGGCTGGGCATGGCGACCTCAGCCGGGTATCGCTGCTCCTCCAAGAGGTCGTGGAATGGGTCCAGGTCGTCGCCCTGGTGCAGAAAATAAGCCGACTACAGCGCGTCAGTGACAAACCTGCTCCCACACCAACCACTGACACTGCACCCACATGTGAGTAACCACTAGGGGGCAGTAAGCCCAAACTGAGAGGATGGAACCAGCAGATACCAGGAACAACATCAGAGAACAGACCTACAAACAGAACCTCAAGCCTCTGGTGGAGGACCCACACTACCACACCTCCTCCAGGCACAACAAAGGAGGCGCTATTCACACATGTACACCTCCTCTCTAATGATTATGCAAGTCATATTTTTATCAGATCTTCTTAGTTTATGCAAAAGACAGTCAGTAAGATTTCAAATAATTCATCATTTGAGTCTAATTTGAATTCTCTGTATCTCACCTCCTCCTCTCTCACACACACACACACACACACACACACACATATACATATATAAATATATATATATATATGTATATGTGTGTGTGTGTGTGTGTGTGTGTGTGTGTGTGTGTGTGTGTGTGTGTGTGTGTATAACTGTACGTGTACCTGCTAATGTCCACCCGTGTGATCTGTTGTAAATATAATCCGTGTTCTAAACACATGGGTGATTGTGTCACATGTTCATTTTCTTTTTGTTGAATGTGATTAAGTCTAATGATTCAACACGTCTGAGCAGATCAAAGCTCCGTCTCCTTCCTCCTGTTGCATTCTGGGACACCCCGCCCACCTGACCCAAGGCGACGGTGCCTCACCTGTCTGGACACGAACTGAGAGGAAGACAACCTCCTCCTCCTCCTTCCTCTTCCTCCTCCTCTTCCTTTTCCTCCTCCTCTTCCTCCTCCTCCTTGTTCTCTTCTTCCTTCTCTTCCTCCTCCTCTTCCTCCTCTTCAATTATATCCACTGATATTTGCACCTTCACAGCCATAGGGGTCAGAGGTCAATCCAGGATACACAGCTGGTCCTGGTCCAGTTCAGGTTTTCTCCTTGGTTCTGGTTCTGGTTCTGGTTCTGACTGTGTGTTTTTATCCTCAGATTCTGGATGTGGATCGATCCATTCTGTCCAAGATCAAGAAGTCGGTGAAGGCCATCAACGCATCTGGACTGAGTGAGTGTCTGTCTGTCTGTCTGTCTGTTTGTGTTTGTGTGTCTGTCTGTGTCTGTGTCTATGTATCTGTCTGTCTGTGTCTGTGTCTCTCTTCACCTCAGGCATCATGGGAACTGTAGTCCTATAAAACCTTTTATTTCTTGGATCCAGCTGTTTTTCCTGTATTTTTTTTTTTATATAAAACCTCAGTTAAAGCTAATGTTTGATCATATTTAATATTTAATATATTTAATTCATCAAAAATATGTTTCATTTATTTTTATCTTTGTTGCATCTCAGGTCATTTTCATTTGGTTTTGTTCATTGTCTGAAGGGGATTTTTTTTTTTAAAGTTATTGTTTGATCCATCAAAGTTTAAATCAGACACACAATGTCAAATAAAATAATGAATGGTAATTCACCTGAGACGTGTTGAATCCAACGCCTATTTGCAAAAGGAGTCTAGATATTTGGGTTAAAATGTAATCGTTAAAGTAAAGTCAGTGAAAACTATGGTACGCGTGTTCATTCGCTCTCATGCTGTAAACTTTGGACCTTTTTAGGAAATAATTCAAAGTATTTTATTAGACGATTATGAAATGTCATTGCATCATTAACATAAAGTGTTTAAACTGAATGAACAGAACAATCGAACAAATGTTAATTAAATAAAAAAGTGTAATTAGATTACAGTGGGTCCTGACAGTGATGTTTAGATGGAACATGAACTGGTCGTGGTGCGTTCGAGTACCTGTGGTGGGTTTGTGTCGAGGCAGGTGGAGTCTTGCCTCCAAACATTCCTGTCATTCTGCCGTCGTGTCCCAGCATGCCGAGGGGCGACGCCTGCCTCGACGCTTCAGCCTGGACTGGATGTTAAAGCACCGACAGAAACTGATCAGACCGAGAAAAAACAATTAATGGATCTAGAAATATATGTCAAAGTAAAAAATAAAACAGATTGAACACAAATACACGACTGTTTAACATGATGACATGAAAAGAAGGCAAAAAATTAAACATACACAGACAAAAACAGTAAAAGAAAGAGAAACAAAATAAATAAATCACAAAACATGGAAACATTAATAAAATCAAATACAAAGAAAAATATAAATAAAATATAATTGTTATTAAATATATAAAAAAGATTTAAAAATCAATAAAAAAATAAAACCAACATTAAAATGCAATCAAATAATTAAAAAGAAATTAATAAATAAAAAAATAAAATAAACAAATTTAGATTATTTTAATAGAATCAATTAGAAATAATAGAAAAAGTAATAAAAAAGAAAATATACTTTTAATTAGATTTTAAAGAAATAAAGGGTTAGGGTTCAGATTACAAAGTGAACAAAAATAATAAAAAACAAAAAAAATATGATCAAAACAGTCGACAAAATGAACAAAATAAGCAACAAAATGAAGGAAAATAATAATTAAAAAAGTGTTTATATGTTTAATTCAGTTTGAAAGAAAAATGGTAAGGTTACAAAATGAATAAAATAATAAAAAGAGGGAAAAGAGATAAAAGATAAAAAAGATCACAATAATCAACAAAATAAACAAAATAATAAAATCAATTTAAAAACTAAATTAAAAAATGGAAAATATATTTAAAATGACATTTTAAAGAAATAAAAGGTTAAGGTTACAAAATTAAAATAATAAGAATAGAGTAAAAAAAAGTCCAAAATAGTCTACAAAATGAACATAGTAGTCAACAAAATTAACAAAATAATAGTTATAGAATCAATTTAATAAAAAACTACATTAAAAAATGAAAAAATATATATTTTTAATTACATTTGAAAGAAATAAAGGTTAAAAAAAAAAAAAAAGCGGTAAATATTAACACCATGGATCAAATTCATGCAAAGCAGCATGAAGGAGCAGCTCAGAGAGGAGGTGCATTATGGGAATTGTAGTATTTAGATACAGTGGCCGTTGGTGATAGACTCCATGTCAGTTTGTGTTTGTCATGGATTCTGGACTAAAACACAGAGTCAGAGTGAGACCTCTTCACTCTCTGACTCCATTTCCCATGATGCCTCTGCAGTAGTGTCATGTGCTAAGGCTGTTGCAAAACAAAACAGCAGGAAGTGAAGAAGAAGAAGTTGAACTGAGGTCACAAACACTGAAGTCTGAATTGAACACATTTGACCGAATTATTATCAATATTATCTATGATTCCATAAATATTTTTTTGGTTTGTTTTGGTTTTTTTAATGTCTTTTTTTATTTTTTTTAATTTCCTTCAGCTGGTTTATGATTGGTTTTGGACTAGTTTTAGACTGGTTTATGGCTGGTTTGGGGCTGGTTTAGTACTGGTTTATGGCTATTTTGGACGGTTTAGGGCTGATTTGGGACTAGTTTTGGACTGGTTTAGGGCTGGTTTAGGACTGATTTGGAGCTGGTTTAGTATTGGTTCATGGCTGGTTTTGGACTGGTTTAAGACTGATTTAGGACTGGTTTTGGACTGGTTTAGCACTTGTTTATGGGTGGCTGTGGCGCAGGTGGTAGAGTGGGTCGTCCAGTGATTGAAGGGTTGGCGGTTTGAATCCCGCCTCCAACTGTCCATGTGTCGAAGTGTCCTTGGACAAGACACTGAACCATAAATTGCTCCCAGTGAGGCCTGGTAGCGCCTTGCATGGCAGCAGCCGCCCACTGGTGTATGAATGTGTGCATAAATGGATGAATGTGAGGCTCGTATTGTAAAGCACTTTGGGTGCCATTATTGTGTGGAAAAGCGTTATACAAGTACCGACCATGTACCATGTACCATGTACCATTTGATTAGGTCTGGTTTATGACCGGTTTTGGACTGGTTTAGGACTTGTTTGGAACTGGTTTTGGACTAATTCAGGGCTGGTTTAAGTACTAGTTTTGGACTGGTTTAGGGCTGGTCTTGGACTGGTTTGGGGCTGGTTTAGTACTGGTTAATGGTAATTTTTGGACTGGTTAAGCTTTGGTTTAGGGCTGGTTTTGGACTGGTTTAGGACTTGTTTGGAAGTAGTTTTGGACTAATTCAGGACTGGTTTAGGTACTAGTTTTGGACTGGTTTAGGGCTGGTCTTGGACTGGTTTGGGGCTGGTTTAGGACTGGTTAATGGTTAGTTTTGGACTGGTTAAGCTTTGATTTAGGGCTGGTTTTGGACTGGTTTAGGACTTGTTTGGAACTGGTTTTGGACTTGTTTAGGACTGGTTAATGGTTGGTTTTGGACTGGTTAAGCTTTGGTTTAGGGCTGGTTTTGGACTGGTTTAGCACCTGTTTAGGTCTGATTCAGGACTTGTTTAGGACTGGTTTTGGACTAGTTCAGCACTAGTTTTGGATTGGCTTTAGACTATTTTTGGACTGTTTTTGACTGTTTTTGGACAAATTTTGGACTAGTTTTGGACTGATTTAGAGCTGGGTTTGGACTAGTTCAGGTCTTTTTAGGACTGGTTTTGGACTAGTTTTGGACTGGATTGTGTTTCACTGTATTTTCTGTGTTTGTTTGGTTCCAGTTGTTTATTCATAATCAGTTTAGTGAAGTTCATCCAGATTTTCCCTCCGTCTGATCTTCTACACTGTGTATTTTAGAATTTTCCAGAACATTCTGTCAGTTTTACAAGGATGATCGATGCTCATGCGGACAAGGACCAGTACATCCAGTGTGTATTGTGTATTTTTGTGTGTATTTGGTATGTATTGTGTATTTTAGTGTGCATTGTTGTGTGTATTTTGTGTGTAGTGTGTATTTTGTGTGTATTTTTGTGTGTATTATGTATTTTGTGTATATTTAGTGTGCATTTCAGTGCATTATGTATGTATTTTAGTGTGTATTTTCTGTGTTATGTGTTTTAGTGTGTGTTGTGTAATTTTGTGTGTATTTTAGTATGTGTTGTGTATAGTGCATTATGTATATTGTATATTTTAGTGTGTATTGTATATTTTGTGTGTCAGTGTGTAATGTGTATTTCAGTCCATTTTTTCTAATATGCATTGTGTATTTTAGTATGTAGTGTGTATTTTTTGTGTGTATTTTGTGTGTCATAGTGTGTAATATAAATTTCAGTGCATTTTGTATGTATTGTTGTGTGTATTTTGTATTTTAGTTCATTTTGTGTCATTTTTCAGCTCACGTGGAGAACGAGGACCAGTACATCCAATCCATGGAGAAGTTTGGCGATAACTGTGTGTGCAGAGATGATGCCCAGGTTGGCTCCGCCTTCCTCAAATTTGCCGTCTTCACCAAAGAACTATCGGCGCTCTTCAAGAACCTGGTGAGGGGGGGCGGAGTCAGAGGTGGGGCCACACAGACTTTTCCTGGGGCGGCGTGTGTTCTAACGTTGTCACTTCCTTTTTGCAGATGCAGAACATGAACAACATCATCATGTTCCCGTTGGACAGTTTATTGAAAGGAGACCTGAAGGGGGTCAAAGGGGTGGGTCCACCAGCTGTCAATCAAACACTGAAGCACATGAGTTATACCCATAGAACATACGTGTTCAGTTTATGTCACATGAATCACAACCGAATCAGATTATATCATAAAATAAATAGATAATAAAATAAATACATAAATATGAATACAAATTGTAGAAAATTATAATTTTCCTTTATTTCACACTTTTTATGTCTTTGTTTATTGTTTTGTTGATTTATTTATGTTGTGTATTTAAACAAATTCAAATAAGTATCAACAGATGTTTTAATATGTAGGGAAAAAACATCTAAAATCCATGAAATACGTATAAATAATGAGACCAAAAAAAATAAGATGCCATACAAATAAAGTAAAAATAAATTAATTAAACAAAAAACACAAAAAAAAATTGGTTAAAGGAAAAAGATATT
>JAPTGZ010000017.1:619342-633732 GCA_029814645.1 Fowleria isostigma | reverse complement strand
ATGATAATAATAATAGTAATAATAACAACAATTATAGTAATACTACTAATAATAGTTATAGTGATGACAATAATAATAGTAATACTAATAATAATTATTAGAATATAATGATAATAATATAATACTAATGATGATAATAGTAATAATAAAAGTAATAATATCAATAAGAGTATAATAATGATGATAATGTTAATAATGATAATAATAATAATAAAAGTAATAATAACAATGATTTTATGAGTTATCATAATAATAATAATAATAATTATGACAATAATAATAATAATAATGATATGATGATGATCAATGATGATGATAATGATAATAATATTAATAATAGTGATAATAATAATATCAACAATAATACAGCGTTACCTCTTGATACTTCTTCTTTTTGGTCCATGCGTTGTATGTTGGACTCCTCGTCCTCATGTGTTTCCTCTCATATATATCTTCCTCTTGATTGGTTCAGTCATGATCACATGGGTGCTCTGGGTTCATCTCCTGCTATGATTGACAGCCACACTAAACCCCGCCTCCTTCAAAGGCTGTGGTTCTGACCCGTGTGCTGGTTCTTCTTCTGTGGTGCAGAGAGTCTTTTCTACCGCGTGTCTTTCACCGTGGACGACAGCGGCTCCATGACCCCGGCAGACGTCCAGCAGGCTGTTGCATTCTGGGTAAGTCTCACCCATTCACTCTGTTATTTTTATCGTTACCTTTGCAAAAAAAAAACAGTGATAAAAAGCCCCTGAAACTGTGAGGACTTCAGGCTCATCGGAAATGTGGGAAAAAATGCAAACGGGCAGAAAAGTTGAAAACAGCAGCAGATGTGTTTTTCAGTTTGGTGTTTTCCAGCTTTAAAGTTCAAACCGCTGATTCAGCTGATGTAGGCGGAGCTTCTTTAAGGTACAGGTTGGATTTACAGGATTTGAATCTGATCATTAGGAAACACTGGTCTGTTTGAGTCCATGACGGTGCATTCACTGACACACGTTGAGTCAGAATGAAGAGTTAATGTTTGGCTGTATATGTCTCTTAAACACACAGAACACAGTCTATATTATGTTTTTCAGAAAACCTACAGACATAGGCCGTTCCAACATGTTTTTTGGGGATCATGAACTTCAACTAGTGACAGAGTTTAAATACTTGGGTGTGCTGGTGGACTCCATGCTCTCCTTCAAAAACCATGTCAAAATGATATCTCATAGAATTAAGTATAATATCTCCAATTTTAATCAAATTAGAAGGTTGTTAACTGATGGAGCTGCAATAATGTGTTTGTATGGCAGAGTCTTTTCCCATATAGGCTATTTAATAACCAGCTGGTCTCTGACATGTGTAACAATTCTAAAACCAATAGAAGGGCTCTATAAAAAAAAGCATTAAAAATTTTGGACAAAAAAAACCCTTCTCTTACCACCATTGTAATATTATATTGTATTGTATAAATATAATTTTTTGGGCCTTAAAAATTTTATCAAATTTAAAAATGCCTATCTTATCTATAAGAGCTTACATGGGTTGGCTCCACCGCCTTTAAGAGATCATATTAAATATAAAAGCACTGCATCTCCAACTACCAGAGCCATAAGCAGGGGGGGGGGGGGGACTGTGCGATTCCTGTGAGAAAAACGACTTTTGGTCAGAATGTGCTGTCCTACAAAAGGTTGTGTTCAGTGGAACTGTCTGCCCTCTTGTGTTAGAGAGGCACCCACCTTTACAACATTTAAGTTACTTAAAGGAGTGGTTAAGGTCAAGTCAAATCTGTCAACATAATTAGTAAGAAAAACCTAATTAATCCAAGTACTTTAGGGTTGTGTAATTTATTTACTGCACTTTAGGGCCTGTGCAATATATTTAATATTATAGAGTTAGTGCAATACATGTAATATTTGTAGAAGTTATTTGTAGGGGTTGTGCAATACATTCTAGCACTTAAGGGTTTGTGTAATATATTTTTTGATAATGTTAATACTGGAAATTTGTAAAACTTTTAAATTGGCGTGTGACCCCCTCCTGAGTGTCTGGTGTAGAATCACTCCTGTCCTGTGTTTGTGTTTAGTCTTGTGATGTTATGTAAATGTTGTGTTATGTTGATTAGATTAGATTAGATTAGATTAGATTAGATTAGATTAGATTAGATTAGATTAGATTAGATTATCCTTTGTTAATCCCACCGTGGGGAAATTCACTTGTATACAGCAGCAAAGACAGATAAACACTCTAAATGCCCATATAAAAATATAAATCGTTATTATAAACACTGTATAATAAAACCTATGTAGTTCAGTTATAAACAATGTACACTAAAACCTAAGTAATAAACAATATACAATAGATCTTAAATAATAACCAATATACACTAAATATAATATAAAAATATATTGGGACAGAGGTCATATTGCATGAGGAACAGCAGTAGACATGAGTGATGGCATGTTGGTTACAGTTACAGTTTCAGTGGATGAATGTGAGCGTTTCAGACTGAGTGGGTGTTTTTACAGTCTGATAGCAGCAGGGATGAATGATCTGCGGTACCGCTCCTTACACCGCGGGTGTAAAAGTCTGCTGCTGAAAGAGCTCTCAGAGAGCCCACAGTGTCATGCAGGGGGTAAGAAGGGTTGTCCATGATGGATGTCGGCTTGGTTAACATCTTCCTCTCTCCCACCTCCTCTGTGGAGTCTAGTGGACAGTCCATTTGTGCTGTGGAGTTTTAATGTGTGTGACCTTTAAGGCAGGGACAATGGATGGAAGTTAACCTGTGGCTAGAATCTAGCATGTATACGTATGTTCATTAATATGCAATGTCCCTTAAATAAATAAATAAATATCACACATATTCCCCTGAACGAGGCGTCTACCACGCCTACACATGAATTGTCCTGATCCACGTCTGGATGAGTTCAGGTTTAATTTGGAAGTAGTGTGAGATGTTCAATGACCATGTGACTGATTGGATGTGTTTACTGTTCACAGCTCAATCAGACGTTTGGAAACTGGAGTCACAGTGTCTACGTAGAAAACATCAGGTATTTATTGAAAGACATGTTTCCTGCAGATCAGTGTCAATATAACATAAAATATTATATTGAATATGAAAGTAAATATTATATAGTTGTAAAAAACACTGAATTCCTTATGTTTTCTTAATTTCTTCCAAGAAATATCATTAAATCCAACGTGTTCTCAGTAGAGTTTGAGTTTTTTTATTATTTCATTCTCGTGATAGAACATCATGACACATCAGATATATTGACTCTTATCCTGATGCTGATCATTTTACTACCCAGTGACTTCTTTACCTTTAAATATGTCCATATTTGTACTCCAGTCCAGTGGTGCATGCAGTACTTGTACTCATATGAGGGTATTTTCCTGTGGTGTTAGTGTTTTCTGTGTAGATGCTGTGGTTTCTTCATGTGGTTCTTTGTTTCTTCTCAGTGTTCAACCTGGTTCTCAGATCAGAGGAGATGTCAGGTAAGACCTCCACCACCAGGTGTCACTAAAGAGTCCATGTGGACCTGAGTTATGAGCCCGTTCTGATGAACCCGGTCACTGGTTCTGTCCTGTGTTTGTGTCCAGTTACACCTGCCAGGCTCTGCTGGTCCATAACTACATCAGCAATGAGAGTCTGGGTGAAGCTGCAGCGCTGAAGATGTCCAACAGCGACGCTCAGATGGTCGAAGGACTCCAGGTCCAGACGGCATCCATCAACGTTGGACTAGTCGGTATGGATGGATGGATGGATGGAGGGAGGGAGGGATGGATGCATGGATGGATGAATGAATGAATGAATGAATGAATGAATGGATGGATGGATGGATGGAGGGATGGAGGGATGGATGGATGATGGAGAGGTGGAGGGATGGTTGGATAGATGGGTGGGTGGGTTAAGGGATGGGTGGGTGGATGGATGGATGATTCATTTCTGTTGTATAATCTCACATTAGCCCAGTAGTGGTGATGACGTACTGACCCACTGACCTAGTTCTGGTTCTGACCTGGGTCAGTTCTCTGTCCATTAACTCCTGTGGGTTCATCTGTTTGTTCTTCATGTTCCAGAAAACTGTCCAGAGGAGGTTTCCCTTCACTACCGGTGGACCGAGAGTCGACCGACGGTCCGACAGAACCTGCCCTGTTTCCCCAACAAGGACCAGAGCGCATCCAGAACCTGGTATCTATGACAACACACATTCACCAACAGAACCGGGACCAGAACCTGTGAAGGAGTCAAAAGAAGGACTCTGAAAACGGTCTGGGTTCAGATGCAGGTCCAGGTTCAGGTCAGGGTTTGGGTTTGAGTCTGGTACCAGTACCGGTGTCGGTCTGAGTTTGGTTTTGTGTTTGTTCCAGTATGATCAGCCCTCTGAACTACTCATCATCCTGGGGTTCTGGTTTAGGTTTGGGTTGAGGTTCGGGTTTAGGCTTTGGGTTTGGGTTTGGTACTAGTACCAATTGTCCAATTGACCAATTGTCTGAGTCTGGTTCTGTGTTTGTTCCAGTATGATCAGCCCTCTGAACTACTCGTCGTTCTGGTCGGATCCAGACTTCTCCAACTGCACCGACATCGACTCCATCGAGGTTTCGGCAGGTACATCAGCCAACAGCCAATCAGACGCGCCGATCACTAATCAATGTTTATGGTAATTAATACATTTTTATTGGACTGATCTGTTGTAGAAAACGCTGCTGAAGTGGCCGTTCAACTCGCCGACATCACCAACAATGAACTGTCCAACGAAGAGGTACGACAAAGACAACGACAAATATGATAAATCGAAATACGCTATATTTATATGATATTAAATTACATGTGTTTATTATATCTGTACCACACTGATGAGGAAGATGTTTGTGTCTCTGTATTTGTTTATCTGTTTGTTTGTTTGTTTGTTTGTTTGTTTGTTTGTTTGTTTGTTTGTTTGTTTGTTTGTTTGTTTGTTTGTTTGTTTGTGTGATTCTTTGCTTGTGTGTTTGTTTTGTTGGGGTTTTTTTTGTCTTTGTTTCTTTCTTTGATTCTTTACTTGTTTGTTTCTTTGTCTTTGTTTTTGCTGGTTTGTTTCTGTTTTGTTTCTTTGGGTTTTTTACTGGTATGTTTATTTACTTATTTGTATGTATATTTTGTTTTTTGCTGGTTTGTTTACTTGTTTGTATGTTTGTTTTTTGCTGGTTTGTTTGTCTGTTAGTTGTTTATTTGTTTGCTGTTGTTTATTTACTTGTTTGTTGTTTTTGTAATTTGTTTGTTTGTTGTTGCTTGTTTGTTTTGTTGTTTGTGTGTGTTGTTTGTTTTTCTGTCATTTGTTTGCCTGTTTTTTGTTGTTGTTTATTTGGTTTGCTGTTTTTCATCAGGTGTCTAAAGTGGTGACGAAGGTCAAGGAGCTGGTGAACGTGGCTAAGATCAACACCACGTTAGCCGTTACCGTGGTAACCATCATCTCCAACGTGATGAGGAGTTCGGAGACGGCGCTAGCTGCCACATCTGAGAAGTAATGTCCCACAATGCACTGTGTCTTATGTTAAGAGATTGTAACCGAGGTGGAGGAACCTGGAACCTGTGAGGAACCTGGTGGAGCTTGTTTCCAAGACACCTGTTGTTATTGTTATTTTTCGGGTCAGGGCCCTGAAAACCGTGGATGAGCTGGTTCAGAAGATCGAGTTCGAGGGTCCGTCCGTCAGAATCACCTCCAAACATCTGGCAGTCGGAATATCCACGCTCAACGCCACTGCCTTCAACGGGACGTCGTTCAGCGCCGCCATCCCACCCAACGCCTCCGACCCACAGGTTCGCGCATACATCGTATATATGTCATGCATACGTCATACATACATTGTGCATACATTGTGCATACATTGTACTTACATCGTACATACGTCATACTTGTGTTTTACTTACATCATACATACATTGTACATATGTTGTATGTCGTACATACATACGTTGTACTTCCATTGTACATGTCATACTTACATCACAAATACGTTGTAAATGTCGTACATACAGCATACATACAGCGTATATGTCCTATATATATTGTACATGTCATGCATACATTGTGCTTACATCATACATATGCCATACTTATGTTGTATGTACATTATACATGTGTCGTACATTCGTCATATATATCATATATATTCATGCATCATCCATACATCGTACATATGTTGTATATTTTGTACATACATCATATACGTCGCACATACATATGTTGTACATGTGTCGTATTTACATCACATATATGTCATACATATATTGTACACATATTGTACATCCGTTGTACACCTCATATCTCGATAACTGGTCTGTCTGTCATGGTCTCAGGTCCACTTCGACTCAGACTCCGCCTCCCTGGCCCAGGTGCTCCTCCCCTCATCCCTCTTGTCCAACGTCAGCCTCAGTGACGCAGACCTCTCGTCTCTGTCCAGGATCAACTTTATGTTCTTCAGTAGCACCAACCTGTTCCAGGTTGGATGAATGGACCGTAAATGTCCAAAAATGGAGCTAGACCTCATGGCTCCGCCCTCTTTGATGGTGGTTTTGTGTGTTTTATGTCAGAAAGAGCAGGACGGGTTGTCTCTGAACAGCTACGTGGTCGCCAGCAGCGTCGGGAACGTGTCCATCAGGAACCTAAAGGAACCTGTGAGGATCGAGATCGCACACCTGACCGAGCTGGTAACACCCACTTTTATTTACAACAAAACAAAAACAAACATGTAGATCTGTTATTATTTATCGAAGAAGAGAAAAGAGGACAGACAGGAGGAGGAGGACAGAGGAGGTCATGATGATGATGTCATAGATGTTTTTCTATAAACGCTTCTTATGAAGTACCTCAGGGTTCAGTCTTTGATCCTCTGGGTTTTACTCATTCCGTGTTGTGCTGTTGTTGTTGTGGTTGTTTTGTTGTTTCTGACTGACTGGTTTCCATCTGTCTTTGTTCGTTTTCAGCCGTTCCTCCAGGAAAAGCCTCCAGTCTGTATGTTCTGGGACTTCAACATGAAAAGTGAGTTTATACGGGTCATCACAGAGGAGGAAGGCGGGGTTCACTGGGGTCAACTGGGGTCAACCAGGGTCCACATCTGTAGGGACTCATTTACATGTTCACAACTGTAACATAAGCCCCAGTGCCATCAGAAGAAAGAAAGAAAGAAAGAAAGAAAGAAAGAAAGAAGAAAAGAAAGAGGGAAGGAAAGAAACCATGATAGAAGGAAAGAAAGAAGGAAAGAAAGAAACAAAGAAAGTTAGAATGAAAGAAGGAAAAAAAGGTAGAAACAAAGAGAGAAGGAAGAAAAGTAACTAGGAAAGAAAGAAAGAAAAAAAGAGGGAAGAAAGGAAAGACGGAAAGAAACTAAGATGTAATCACAGGTAAGTATAACCTGCAGGGCATTTCTGCCTGTCGCACCTCCGACGGTGCCAGTGAACCAGCTGCAGGGTCATCAGCCGGGAGCCACCCCTCACCGATGTTTCGCCCCTTTCATCCCGGAACATCTCAGGGTGGTGGGGCAGTGACAGGGACGTCTCCCTGCCACTCCCTGCAGCTGATAAGAAAGATAGAAGGAAAGAAATATAGAAAGAAAGAAAGACGAAAAGGAAAGAAAGAAGGAAAGAAAAAGGGAAAGAAAGAAAGAAAGAAAGAAGCTAGGAAAGAAAAAGAAAGAAAGAAAGACAGAAAGAAAGAAAAAAGTACAAATAAAAGAAGAGTAAAGGGACATGAACTAGGTCTGATTTGATGAAATCCTCCTCCAGATGTTTTGCGTCTGTTGTGTCCAGGGTTTGAATGTTGTCATTGATGTGAGTGTCCACTAGATGGAGGCGGAGCCCTGGGTTTGGGTTTCCATGGGAACAGCGTTTGAATGTTTTCATTGATGTGAGTGTCCACCAGATGGCGCCGGAGGCTGGAACGCAGATGGATGCAGCGTCTCAGATGAGTCCAGCACCAACAGAACCGTGTGTCTGTGTGACCACCTGACCCACTTTGGCATCCTCATGGTAAGAACAGGTCAAAGGGGGCGGAGTCTGACCCTACAGCATCTGGTCGCCAAGGTGATGGCGCTGAAACACATGGATGAGCACATGTGGACTAGATCCAGTTTAGATGAAACTGAGCATTGGTTTTGTGGAGTTCAGATGTGAGTCGCTAAAAGTTCTGAAAACACGTTTACAGACGAAGATCTGATAAAATATAACAACAGTTAGAAAGATCATCAACGTTAAACATGAACCACAGGAACATACTGGTGTTCACAACAGGTTACTCTGACTTTAGTCTGTAAAAGTAGCCTGAGTTAGTTTAATCCAGGGGTTTAGTCCATGTTTAGTTAAGGTTTAGTCCAGATCAGTCTGAAAACCAGTGGAACCAGTTAAATACAACATCAATAATCTGTAAATATTGACCAATACAAACTGTTGTATGTTTTAGACTCAGATTATAAACATGTATTTATATTTATAAACTCACCCTAAAAATATGAACAACATCAACAACCTGGAGGTAAGTCTAAGAAAACTATTATGTACAAATGAATATGCATATATGTGTGTGTGTATATATGTATATATATCCATATATGGGCCATGGACTATATGTTGGACAGTCCTGGTTTTAAGCATCTCTTAGTTCAGTTTGACTTTAGTTTAGTCAGGTTTAAGTCTGGTTTAATCTTTAGACCACATTTATTTTGACAAATCTGAGTCTTTTTTTTTTCTGGTCAATATATTTTTTGAATTTCTCATACCAAAAAAAAAAACAGAAAACAAACAAAAATAGTATAAATACAACCAGAACATGAGAGGCTGAAGAGACAAAAGTTTGACTTTTGGTCATACCATATGCAACAAAAACACAGTTTCAGTTCTTTCACATATACAACATGTAATTTAAAAACAGCCAAATATACATAGACACTAAACAGCATAGACAAGCACAAAAGCAAACAAACAGTGCTGTCTTAGACAAAAACAACCATAACAACAAAAACGACGGGATGAGGCCACACTATACATAAACAAAACAAATTATAGCCTTTATGATACATAGAAATGAGAGTGGGGGAATCCCTCAGAGACTGTATCCATTTTTAACATTCCACCACAGCATCATTAGCATCAAGTTCATAGTAACTCAGGTAACCCACTATGTATTGGTCCATACCGAATAATCTCACTTATGGTCCACCAGACCCTTCAACACAATGGCAGTTAGTCTTGGACCCACATACGTCAGAAATGGGGACCAGATGCTATAAAAACCCTCAGTCATACATCTAGACCTGTATGTGAAGTATTCCATGGGTAACATGTCAAAGATAACCTTATGCCATCCAGCTGTTGTGGCGGGTTTAGAATCTCTCCACTTCAGTAGTGTGTTCTTCCTTGCACAAAAAGTGAGAATAGAGGAGAGTCTTTTAGAATGTGTACTTTTAAGTTGTGTGTCCACCAGTCCAAACAGAAGACACGCCGGGTCTTTTTTAGGTTTGATATCAAAAATTAAATATAGTCGATTTTCTACATCTTGCCAGTATTTATCAATATGTGGACAGGTCCAGACACAATGAATAAAAGTCCCCACCTCGACATTACACTTGTACAGAGTTCTGATTTACTGTGATCTAGTTTATGTCTAAACTGAGGAGTGATCTGGAGACGGTGCAGAAGTCTAAATTGGGTTTCTCTTGCCCTCTTACAGACCGAGATGTTGTTTGTAGATTCCCATATCCGTTCTCATACTGCCTCGTCAAAATTAATATTTCAGTCATTAGACCAATCTCTACTTATGAAAGCAGGTTTACTTTATCATATATAGTGAGTCCCTGATATCCAAGACCCAGAATACCTTTTTTCTTGCCAGCAGTAATTATCTTTTCTAATGGGGAAAGTTGGTAATAGATCCCTGCTTTTTTTTTGGACTGTCTAAAAAACTCTGTATCTGAAGATACCTAAAGAAATCATTTCGTTAAAGGTCATATTTTTTATAAACTTGACTAAATGATAGCATTGCATTATTTTCATATAAGTGCCCAATTGAGAGAATACCTTTGTGTCTTCATAACTCAAAACCCCTATCTGTAACACCTGGACGGAAATCTATATTGCCCCATACCAGTGAAAGGTAGGACATTTGTCCCTCTAGATCTTCCAATTTCCTTATATCCCTCCAGCCTTTAATAGTTGCATTTATAATCATGTTATTACCAGCACAGGTTTTAATCTTTTTCTGATCAGATGTAAACAAGAGACCACATAGAGGATAGCCAGCCTATGAGGTCTCTAAGTCCAGCCATGTAGATTTGTTATCATTTAGATCCAGTCAGTGATGTAACGTAGCTGTGAGGCCAGCTGGTACAGGCTAATGTCAGGGACTGATAGGCCAGCTTTTTCTTTAGGCTTCATAAGTCTGGCGAAGCTCATATGGGGTCTTTTCTTCTTCCAAATAAATGTACTAAATTGACCGTTGAGGTCTTTGATCACTTTTTTAGGTAGCAAGATTGGGAGCATTTGGAATACATACAAAAGTTTAGGCAAAATTATTTTGACCATCAGTGAGTTGAGTTGAGTTTGGGTCAGTTTGGGTTTAGTTTTTTTTAGTTTACTTTGGGTTAATTTTGTTTTTGGTCAGTTTAGTTGAGTTAAATTTAGTTTAGTTTAGTTTTTTTTAGCTTGATTTAATGTAGTTTAGTTTGATTTAGTTTAGTTTAGTTTAGTTTAGTGTGGACTCATCAATAATCCAATTTTTATGATCAACACAAACTGATGGATGTTAAAGTGTTAAAAACTGGTGAAATGTATTCAGTCTTTACAGGATAAACCATCTCTTATCCGTTCCTCCACCCTTCCCTCCATCCCTCCTATCCATTCCTCTATCCTCTATTCCTCTATCCCTCCTTTCATCCCTCCGTCTCTGTAGGACATCTACGGTTCGTCAGCCTACATAAATGAACAGAACACTCGGATCCTGACCTTCATCACCTACATCGGTTGTGGAATCTCCGCCATCTTCTCGGCGGCAACGCTGCTCACATACATCGCCTTCGAGTGAGTCCATCTTTTTACTTTGACAGGAGACAAATGGACACAAAACCTAACATATGAGGTGTTTTTGGCCTCTGGCCTGTTTCGACATAAACCTGGCAGTGTTTCACTGATGACCACGGCAGCAGGTGTATGTAATCATTTACTGATAACGGAGCCAATGGTAACATCCATCAGAGTCAACAGTGGGTGGAGTTCAGCCCCAGTTTAAGATGAACCTCCAGTGGGTGTACCTCAGGGCTCCATCTGGGATCCTCTGGGTTTTATTCTCATTATATGGTTTCATACATCATTAACATAAATAATGGAGGTTCTTCTGCTTTGAATCATGGAAACATGGAGATACAGACAAACCACCTCTGATCAGATGTTTATGAAACCATAGCTGGTCCCTGTGGCCACTCCCACATTCACATCCCTCTACAGTTAGCCTTTCCCAGTTGAAGGTTCCTATAAGTTTATTCTGATTGTAGTTTTCAGGATAAATCATGTATTTTCCAAGTTGGCACCAAAAAAATCAACCTAGATATATCAGTCTAGAGGAGAATCTGTGAGTTCTATTGAATCGTGTTCTGTTTAGTTCTGTGTTCATAAAGTGTTGGACAGATTCACGTCCTGGTGTCTCGTCCGTCTTCATGTCTGTCTCCGTGTCTGTCTTCATGTCCGTCCCCGTGTCTGTCTCCTCGTTCGTCATTATGTCTGTCTCCTCATCCCTCTTCATGTCTGTCTTCATGATCGTCTCCTCGTCCATCTTCATGTCCATCTCCTCGTCTGTCTCCTCGTCCATCTTCATGTCCATCTCCTCGTCTGTCTCCTCGTCCATATTCATGTCCGTCTCCTCGTGTGTCTTCATGTCCATCTCCTTGTCCGTCTCCACAGGAAGTTGAGGCGGGACTACCCGTCCAAGATCCTGATGAACCTGAGCTCGTCGCTGCTGTTCCTGAACATGTCCTTCCTGTTAGACGGCTGGTTGGCCAGTATGCACAGGGACACGCTGTGTGTGTCCGTGGCCATGGTCCTTCACTACTTCCTGTTGACGTCGTTCACCTGGATGGGTCTGGAGTCCATCCACATGTACATTGCCCTGGTCAAAGTCTTCAACACCTACATACGCAGATACATCCTCAAGTTCTGCCTTGTTGGATGGGGTCAGTATATACTAATACTAGTACTAATACTAGTACTAGTACTAATACTAATACTGCTATTCTTAATACCACTAGCACTACCACCACTACTAGTACTAGTACTACTGTAAATACTGATACTAGTACTAATACTAATTCAAATACAAATAGTAGTACTAATACTGTTGATACTACTACTAGTACTAATACTGATATAAATACTAATACTACTACTAATACTACTACTATTACTACTACCATTACTACTACTACTATTACTACTACTACTGTTAATTCTACTACTATTGGTAATACTACTACCATTCTTAATAATAATACTTAATAATAATACTGCTGTTAGTTCTACTACTACTCTTAATACTACTACCAGTACTACTACTACTGTTAACTCTGCTACTGTTGATAACACTCTTACTGTTAGTACTACTACAACTGTTAATAGTACTAATACTAGTACTACTACTACATACATACATATACTACAAAATGGACGAGTAGAGAGGAGGTCAGACAGGAGTAGTAGAGGGGTGGATGTGGGTTTAGATGGACTATTATGGGATGTTTCCTTGGTTTTGCAGGTTTGCCGTTGGTGGTAGTCGGAATCGTAGCTGCAGTTGACGTGCGTTGCTATGGGTTACAGGAGTACGGCAGAGGGACGTCAGCCGAAGGATCGTCAGAGTTGTGAGTGTTTGATTTCAGGGTTTCCCTTGGTGGGACTAATAAAGGAATATCTTATCTTATCTTAAAGTGGTGGTCTGTGTGTCTGTGACCGATGCTAACGTACCTGTCATGGTGTTTGTTTGGTCAGCTGCTGGATCCGCAGTCCGGTGGTGTTCTATGTCACCTGTGTAGGTTACTTCTGCCTGGTGTTTCTGCTCAACGTGGCCATGTTCATCGTGGTGATGCTGCAGATCTGTGGACGCAACGGGAAACGCAGCAACCGAACGCTACGGGAGGAAGTGAGTTCGCAATGAATAAGACGTAAAGAACAGATGCAACACAAAACCAGTATACAAAACGACAGCAACAACACAACAAGATAAAAATAATGTTTAAAAACGCAACAAGACAAAGAGGATGAGGTGAAAACTGTTGTAAAAGAACCCACAGATATGAACCTGAACTGTTTGGTTGATTCTATTCCAGGTTCTACGGAACCTTCGCAGCGTTGTCAGCCTTACCTTCCTGTTGGGAATGACCTGGGGGTTCGCCTTCTTCGCCTGGGGACCCGTCGCCCTGCCCTTCATGTACCTGTTCGCCATCTTCAACTCACTGCAAGGTCAGAAATGTAATCATGAACCTTAGATCGCAGGTTTTTGCACATGGAAACACTTTGAAAATTATCCATGAACAAATTGCAGGAGTTTGAACAAGAAAACACTATGACAGGGGTGGCCAACCCACGGCTCCCGAGCCGCATGCGGCTCTTTGCCCGATTTTATGCGGCTCTTAAGGTCATGCTGATTTTTTTATTTTTTTTTACAGCGTATGAACGCACATTGTGCTCTGCGTCCTGATTGTCAGTCAATCTCCTCCGTGCCGTGTCTCCTGGGTCCGTTTCACGAAGCAGTTTCATCAAACTCTGCGTCTAACCCTCACTCTGAGTTGATCTACTCTGAGATAGAACCGCATCAATGGAGTTCCGATTCGACGAGTCACCATGGCAACCGGAAAGCGGACGGCTGCGTTTTTCACCGCTAGAACTGGAAATTTAAATGCGCTCGTATGGCGAATTTGAACATGTTTTTATTAAACAGCGCAACACGAAGCAGCTGCAAAAGAGAGGGAGACAGTGTGGAGAACATTGAGTCAATGTGTAAGTTTAAATGTAGCCGTTTGAATCATAATAATATTACAGATGAATGATTAATGACGCACACTTTATGACGGCACTCATACAGTTACTGCAGTGTCTGCATCTGCGATATTATACAAAAAACTGACATTTACCCTGAAATGAGGGAAACTCTGAGGGAAACTCAGGCTTACACAGACTTAGAGTTTAAACCTGTTTTATGAAACGGACCTGGACAGACTGAAGGAAGGGAGAAGTTCCGCGGCTGTAGGCACCATTACGGAATAAATGAATGTTCGGTTCATTACATAAAGAAGAAGGAAAATAACACAAGGACAACAGCAGCGATAAATGTGAACAAGGATGTAAAAAGGGTTGGAAGTGTCCACAACAAGACCATGGTAAGACGCTACAG
>JAPTGZ010000017.1:587036-597630 GCA_029814645.1 Fowleria isostigma | reverse complement strand
AAAAAGTCAGGCAACTGTTACAAATAAATGCAGGATTATTGCTTTGGTGTGAGTCACAATATGGGGGAACTATCATGTTTGGTGGAGGTCTGTGCTCTCCGAGTGCTTTTCTAGTTGGAATTTTTACCATTTGCCGATGATTGAGTCAAATATAAAGAATAGAACCACAAACAATCTGGAGTCCTCGAGGATAACCGCAACTTCCTCAGTTCCTCAGCTAATAAATGCGATAATCCATAACCTCTGGTTTAGACATTTCAGTCCAAAATCCAATTTAGTTTAGAGTTCATATGTACAGAGTGACATACAACTTCTTGTTATTGTCAAGACATCTGTTCTTGTCTTGTTGAACACATGTTAGCATTAGCTGTGCTAATGCGGGAGCTAATAATGCACACCATGTTTGTTTTGTCTTTCACTCCTGTTGCGACATCACTTCCATTTTCTATGTTTTTTTCCATATGTTCAACTGCAAATGAACTGAATAAATCAGATTAACATTCATGAAGACATCCGAGTGTAGCTTCCTTCAAACTTCCATCCCAAGCCTTGACCACCTTTAGTTTTTCTTGAACCTTGTTCTACCTCTGAGGAGTCCCTCCAGTTCAGTCCTTGGACCACTGTCATTCATTTATGTGTAAATAACATTGAACAAAATGGTTCTAATGAAAATTTTGCTGATGATCCAGTCAAATACAACAAATACAACCACTGCCCTTGGGTCGATCTACCATATTTATATTGTCAAATATATTTACTACATCAGACATAGAAAGAAGACATGATGGATGGAGTCTTCAAAGGCTGATCATTAAACACAAACAAAAGAAACACATGATTCTATTCAGATTTATTTGAAAACACAATCCATTTTTCCACTTCTACTGCGACTCCTGGGGTCATACATGATATTGGTATTAATTCCACTGAACACCATCACAAGAGTTACCCTTTTATATGCACGGTTACCTTTTTTTTGTCCTTTTTTTTGTATTGTTGTCATTTTTATACAATGACTTGTGCTTTTGATATTTCTGAAAGAGAGAAAGAGATTTTAAAGACATCATCATCATCATCGTCGTCGTCGTCGTCATACGTGTACATAACAGAGGGAGGATCCAAATAGAAAAAGTCATTAAGAAGAAGAGGATATACTGGTCGAATACACACCGATACAGAATACAGATACACACTGATTGGGCGGCAGCCTGGCTCCGCCCACAACAGAGGAAAGTGTTGAGATCACTGCAGCCCCGACGGCGCCATCTAGCTCCTGATTTTAGGATTTTAAAGAACGCGATTGTTGCCTTGCAACAAGTACTCTCCCTGCTGGTGAGCAGAGTTTGGCTAAATATTGCTTAGCTACAAAAGGGATGAACAGGAGAGAAGGTTAGAAAAGCAACGCAGCGTCACCACCACTGGTTTATTATTATTATTATCATTATTATTGTTATTATTATGGGGCGTCAGAGCAGTTTTCCCTCCAAACTCTTCCATTTCTATCAGTAAAAGCTGATCCATCTGTGGGACTGGACTCGTTCATTTAAGGTGCATTTATCAGTTTGGTGAATGATGTGATCGTCCCCCGGCGGAAAACCAACACACACATGGACAAACGTCTGGAGGCGTTGAACTCAGGTGTTTCTGCTCTAACGGGGGTTTGGGATTAAAACAATAATGACTATTGTCAGAATATAGGTTCATATTATGGCATAAATTATATTATATTGTTTGAATTAAATTGTTTTGTTTCCAAAATGCCTCAAAAATGGATTTGACTGAATTTATGTCAAAATTTAGGTTTTTATCCATTTCTATGATTTTTAATATTTTTCCTCTAAATGTATAAAATATTTTTCCTGCTCTTACGGTAAATGATAATTTTCTACCACAACTGACTTTCATCACATCTCACTGATGAAGAAAAATCTACCATTAAACTTATTGGAAATATTGATGTTTCTATGTTAAATCTGACAGCTGTAGACATGATGTCACAATATTTATGCCAAAATAATTTATAAACATCAATCAATGAGTCATTTCTGTTTAATTCAAAATAATTCTAAATATTATCATCCATTCATTTCATTTTTCTTCAGTAGATCGCATAATAATCAGTGTTCGTGGATTTATTTCAGTGATTTTCTTATGAACAAGCACCATATTTGTTCATTTTTCTTCAGTATTTGTTTTGTTAAAGTGAATTTCTTTGGATTTTGGAATAAATGATGCTTCACAGATACAATAATTTCCATTTATAAAGAATAATTAAAATCTACCATTAAAAGTTAATAAATAGTGATGTTTTTATGTTAAATCCTCATGAACGGGACATCTGACCATCTGGAGACATGATGTGTTCCAATATGTATGTAAATATAGTTTATAAACATCCATTAATGAGTCATTTCTGTATTTAATTTCAGCTCAGATTCATCTCCATAAGATCATTCTAAATTTATCATCCATTCACGTACGTTTTCTTATGGTTCATGGGTTGATTTCAGTTATTTTTTTGAATAAACACCATATTTGTTCATTTTTCTTCACGGTTTGTTGTGTTTAATTGAATCTCTTTGGGTTTTGGACTAAATGACGCTTCATATATTCAATAATTTATATTTATAGAGTACAGAATAAATAAAACAACTCAACAGGACAGAATAAAAACAAATCTACCATTAAAGTTTAAGAAATAAAAACATTTTATGTTAAATCCTCATAAACAGGACATCTGTTACAGCTGTAGACATGATGTATCCACATATTCACGTCCATATACTTTATAAACATCCATTGAGACATTTGTTTAATTTCAAAACATTGTAAATATTACCATCCATTCATTTCATTTTTCTTCAGTAGATCAGGTAATAATAAATGTACATGGGTTTACTTCAATTATTTTCAAGAATATACACCAACTTTGTTGATTTTTTTATCAGTATTGTATTTAACTTAATCTCTTTGGGTTCTGGACTAAATAATGCTTCACAGATACAATAATTTATGTTTATAGAGTAAAGAATAATTAAAAGAACTCAAAACAGGACAAAAAAAAGAGTCAAATCTACCATTAAACCTATTGAAAATATTGATGTTTTTATCTCTAACCTTCATGAACAGGACATCTGACAACTGTAGACAAGATGTGTTCCAATATTTATGTCCATATACTTTGTAAACATCAATGAGTAATTTCTTTAATTTCAAATAATTATAAATATTAACATCCATTAATAATTTTTTTCGTCAGTAGATCAGGTACTAATCAGTGTTTATGGGTTCATATCAGATTATTTTTGATGAATAAACACCATATTCATTTTTCTTCAGTATTTATTGTGTTAAAGTGAATCTCTTTGGGGTTTGGACTAAATGATGCTTCACAGACACAATAATTCATATTTATAGAGTAAAGACTGATCAAAACAACTCAAAACAGGACAGAATAGTCTCAAATCTACCAATAAAATATAAGAAATATTAATGTTTTTATATTAAATCATCATAAACAGGACATGTTACAGCTGTAGACATGATGTGTCCCAATGTTTATGTCCATATATTTTATACACATCAATATTTATCCCAATATAAATCTATATTCTGACTTTATTATTGTTTTGTATCCCATTGTGTCCACATACTGTTTGTTGTCCATGTAGTGGATGAGTTCCACCAGGAGGGGGCGTTCATGTGCATCGATGCCAAAGAAAAGTGAGTGTCTACATGTGCGTGACTTATATTTACATGGACTGGAATGTTTTGGCTGTTCGTCGACGTCCGACGCCCACGGAGGCTTTGAGTTTTATTATTATTATTATTATCATTGTTACAAGAGGGGTTAAACCCGAAGGCATGAACGTTCGCTTAATGCTGAGAGCGGGTCTCGTAAAAACCCAAGAAGAAATTCTACGACAAAAGAAGGTAAAAAAAAAAAAAAAAGAAGAAAGGTCAAAGGTCACGACCGGGGTCAGGCAAAGAGCAGAAAATGTACAAGCAAACGAGCAGAACTATAATGTGAATGTCAGGCTAAATGTTAAGTGCAGATAGATAATAGATAGATAGAGTCTATATACTGTATCATATGCTGGGTAAATATTCTAGTAAATCTTACTTCTATGTGTATATACCTCCGAGTAGAAGTATATAAATAGGTCTAACATATAAAGCCATATTACAGTGTACATATCCTCGCCCTAATGTCAGCGATAGCAAAAACCCATGCTTTACATAGAAAAAGGCATCCACGACATTTAAGAAAAAATGTACAATTTATGAAACATGGTAACAATAATAATAAATAGTATTATAGAATCGCTGCTGTACACAAAAAAAGCCATTTTTTAAATTTCACTCATATAAAAATATGTTTTAGTGCAACCGTACGTAATAGTAATATCCATAACTTCACATCGCTTGTCGAGACTTTAAGGTGTCCGAAAAAGAAACATAAAAAAAAAAATAAAACCAAATCACAGGACGTGGAGGAAGAGGAGGAGGAGGAGGAGAAAGAGGAGGAGGAAGAGAAGGAAAAGAAGGGGGAGGAGGAAGCAGAGGAAAAGGAGGAGGAGGAGTAGGAAGAAGAGGTGGTGGGTGTGGTTCGAGTTAGGGGGTGTGGTTTGGGGTGGGGTTGCATTTCTTACAGAGCTGATAGTTTATGTACATTGACGTCCTGCTTCGACACTTATAGAAAATAAGCCCAAAACAGAGCGAACAGATGAAATCAAAGGCACACCTGTAGCTGTTCAGAGACGTACCTACGGGTTCGACCAATGAGGGCGCAGCGTGGGCGGGTCTACTTGAGTCTGAAATAAAAGCCCACGTTGACGCCATGTCCACATCCTCCCAAACACCGTCCGCCGCCGCTATCGCCTGGAGCGACGTAAAGGACGAGGACAACACTTTAGAAGAAGAACCAACCTCATGATCACCATGACGATGGTGCGCTAAGGGTTAATGACAGCGCGCCGAAGGTTAACGAAGGCGCGCCGAGGGTTAACGGAGGCGCGCCAAGGCATAATAAGAATTTTACAGACCTGAACTCATTTAATGGATCATATATTAAATCCTGTTTGAATTTACGATGTAGTTTTTGTATAAATATATTGATCGTATATTTAAGGAAGTCATTTATCGCTGATTTACTTTCAGATCAGACTCTGGGAGTTCTTTAATAATACTTTTGGTCAAATCAGCGTCTGTTTTCATGAACTGATCACATGACGGATCCGGTGTTACATCATGGTGAGTCGTGCATTTGAGGTGTGTGATTGGTTCTTATTTGTAAAGTGCTTCCAGGTCAAAGTTCACGTCTGTTGCACTTCATCGTTCATTATTTTCCAAATGTCCAACACTACGACGTATCGGTGCTTCTCCGTGTGGTTTCCGCCTCCCGGTCTCGTTTGGACGCCGTCGGGGGCAGGACGGTTTCCGATCCAGGGCTGGGCGGAGGCGGGGCGTGGGGGGAGGAGCAGGAGGAGGAGCAGGAGGAGCGAGGGGAGGAGGCCACCGATGGTTGGGAGGGCCTAAAGTGCTGAATGCCCGGTGACGGCGAAGGGTGAGGAGACGGCGGTGACGTGGAGACGGATGCCGAACGCTGAGGATGCTGGGAGTCGGAGGAGGAAGGAGAAGGAGAGGAAGAGGGTGAAGGACCGTGGGCTCCTCCTCCTGCTCCACCTCCTTTTTCTGGCGGCTCCTCGGAGTCGATGCAGAGCGAAGCGATGGCTTTGGTGCAGGTGTGGACGCCTTCCTCCTGCTCTGGTCTGGCTCCCCCCCCGGCTCCTCCTCTTTCCCTCTCGGATGGCGATGAAGACTCCCGCCCTCCTCCTCTTCCTCGTGCTCCTCCCTCATTGAAGGTGCTGAAGTGCTGGAAGGCAGCGTCGCCAGCGTTGGAATCCTCCGATGTGCTCTTCTGCAGAACCATGCGTGACGCTGGCACCTCCTGCTGGACCAGAGGAGCAGTGACCGCTGAGGGGATGGAGTGGACCATCTGGATTCCCCCGATGGGGATCATGGGAAACGGCGACCGCACCTGGCGGAGGTCAGAGTGGTGGGTTAGCGTCAGGGTGGCATTTGGATCAGTGTTTCTGAATGGTCTAACGTCAATACCTGGAGCTGCGAGTGGAGAGGGAGGTGACTGAACAGGACCTGCTGAGGAGGACTGGACTGGTTACCACGGTTACCACCCTGGTCCCGTTCCCCTGGAGATGATGAACCTGGGCGATGATCCTGTAAACAATGAGGAGATGAAGTAAAATATGAGGTCACACTGTCGGCCAATCAGGAGCTGCGCTCACCAACACCTGCCCTAACCAACCGCCGTCCACCACCATCCCATTTACCCACAAGGCCCTGCTTCAGTTGCCCTCAGCGTCTCGGCATCTGCCAGAGGATTTTCACCATCTGTCGTTCGTCATCATTTGACCTCAGTTTTCACATTTTGAAGACGATAAATACCCCCCACTGCACAGACATGGATTTAGTCGAATGAAAACCTTCAACTAAATAAAAGAACATCACAAAAAATATAGAAACATTTAAACAAATCACAACACCTGTTTGAAATAAAATGAAATAAAACAAAAAATGCATAAAAATTTAATAAAAACTGCAAAACTAGACAAAAACACACTAGTAGAACACTCCAAAACAGCACTATCACTATTACATACAATTATTAAATGAATTCACCACTGAAACTGAAACGCTGATAAAAGTCATAAAAATCTTCCATGTCTCTCTCATCAACTGCACTCTGCTGCTCTATGCCCAACCCAATTCTGCCCCTCCCCCTCAGCCAAAGCAGACCTTTACCCTCCTGTGTTCTAGATCAATAAAAAGAACCCAACCTCAGATCAAAGATGGCGGTCAGATTCTGTCGATAAATGTTTAATCATTTAAAAACTTGTCTAAAACTCTTTGACCAATCGTGGCCCTGATACGACGTTCAGTCAAACCTATGAATGAATGGAACCAAACCCAGGCACTCAGCGGTTCATTTCTCACCGTGTCCATTTCTGCGCTGGTTCTGCGGCGTCCCAGAATGCTGAGCTCCGCGGGGCCCATCTGTCCACTCTGGTGGCTGGTCCTCCGGGTTGTACCCTGTTGGCTGTAAGACCAGAACCACATTAGACCTTCAGTGGGAGGAGCCTGTGGTCCTCAGGGTCCACACCCCCAACAGGTGGATGTCCCATGATGCCCTAGGGTTTACCTCTGGTGAATGAGGTGTGGGTGGAGTCCTCGGCGAGGGGACAGCGGTCTGATCATCCCCCTGTGGCGTCCTCGCGGGGACAGGTCACGCTTGTAGTCCCGCCCACCTGGAGACGTGGGTCTGGACAGGGGGGACAGCAGGGACAGGTGTCCCCTCCGGGGGGACAGGTCCCGCCGGTACCCGCCCATGTCCCTCTTGGGGGAGATGTGACGCAGAGGTGAGATGTCCCGGTGTGGAGACAGATGCCCCGCCCTCGGTGACAGGTCACGATGTGGGGACAGGTACCGGCGGGATGACGGTGAGGATGAGGGGGAGACGGGGGAGGGGCACCCGGGGAGGTCCAGGCCCGGCGAAGACAGGCGGGACAGCGAGGACAGGTCCGGTGAGGGGACCGGGAGGTCTTCGTCCATGGAGGAAGAGGAGGGTGGGGCCAGGAGGCGGGGTCCCCTGGTGGCCTGGTCGTTGGGCGGAGCCTGAGGGGTGATCTGTATGCTTGGCACGGTGGTGAAGTAGCCGAACAGCGGCGGCCTGTGGGCGTGTCCCAGGACGTCAGATGCCGACTGATAAGAGAGGGGTGGGGCCGGGTGGGAGGCGGCCACGGCGGTGATGGACAAGGAGGGCAGACCATAGGGTTGGGGGCTGGTGGAGCGGGAGCGCGTTTTAGGGGTGGAGTCTCCGTCATAGTCATCCTCATCATCATCCTCATCATCCACCTCATCGCCGTCTTCCTCGCCGCCGTCGGAGTCATCGGCGTCGGAGAATTGATGCTCGGTCATGGGACCTCGGAGGGTCTTCTCTGACGACCTTTGACCTTCCTCTGCCATGTTTAAAAGACAACGACAGAAGATCAAGGATGTCAAACAGTTCTGTGACTCATGTCATCTGACTTTTTTGTGTACTTTGTGTGAATTTTCTGTATATTTTCTGTATATTTTCTATGTATTTGAGCGTGTATTTGGTGGTTGCGTACCTGCGTCATCGGTTTCCGTGTCGTCCACCGAAGATGTGGACACGCCCAGTTCCAGACATTTCTTCATATGAGCCTTCGACTTCATGTGCTTTGTCAGGTTTCCTACAAAGAAGAAGATCAATGAAATGTAGATGTTGGTGACCTTGAGTTTGACCCTTCAAAGTCAAAGGTCATGAGCCCAAATCAAAGTCCATATACTGACTTTTATCAGTGAGCTTAATCTTATAAACCATCATATGGACCAGTAGAAGGAGAGGAACAGTTATAATGTTGAAAAAATTCATAAAAAATTCTAAAATATTCATTTCTTAAAATTGTGAAAATACTTTGTAAGCATCATCCAAAGGAAAAGTCCAATAAAACTGTAAATGAATCCAACCAGTGGTTTAGTCACAGAAGATGTTTGAACAAATTGGTAACGATGATGACATTCGGTTCATGCTGTTGTGTGTCTGGTTCATGCAGTGGATTGTGGGTAAATGCTGTTGTGTGTCTGTACATACAGTGGATTGTGGGTAATCTCTGCTCTACCTTTGGTCTTGAAGGCGAAGTTGCAGAACTTGCAGACGTACGGTCGAACGTCGGTGTGCGTTCGAATGTGTTTCTTCAACATGCTGGGTTTCTTACAGCGAATTCCACATTCCTCACAGATGTATTTACCCCGACCGCGACCACGGACATAGACGTAGTCCTCGTTGGATTTATACCTGGAAAAAACACACACAAAGAGACTCAAAGATTGGCTTTGACCTTCATATTTACATACAAACACAAACAACCTATTGGTGCTGTTATTTACAGGGTTAGCATTAGCATTAGCTATTATCATAGACCCTAACCCTAATCGAATCCGATCTAATCTAATTTAATCTAATCTAATCTACAGTAGATTACCAGTGACCCAATAGATATCATTACATTTTGAGAAAAGTAAGTCAAAATTAAAATTTTTAGGGATTTTTTAAAAATCTTGTTAAAAAACTTATTTACTTATAATGAATAAAATAATATAAGAAAAATTTCACAGGTCTATAAAAACACAAATTGTGTTTCAATATACTTCAAACTTGTTGCATATATAGAGGCCATTGATATGATGACATCAATCGATGACAAAATGAGATACAATGCATGTAAAGGGCGTGGCTTGTTTGTGTTTTTACAGAAAAAGTCTTCGGTTAGTTCAGTTTAGTTTATTTTCATTTAGATCCTATTGGTCTGAATGTGGAACCTAAACTAACAGGACTTTAGCACTGATCACTAATATCTTCAGTGTGATTTCTGCGGTTCGTGGGTTTCTAGATTTCTAGATTCTTGGGAGCCAGTTTTGGTCCAGGGGCCATATGTTGGACCCCCTGTTCACCCTCGTGATGAACTCCTGATGGGATAAAGCCCATGGACAGTTAGCAGCTGTTGTTGGTCGCCTATAGACTGAGCTCTGCGCCGATTTGACGTACCCGCCTTCGAAGATCTTGATGCGGGTGGGTTCAGCAGCAGTGGGCGGAGCTTTAACCGATACCTCCTTCTCCACCTGTTCCTCCTTCGAATGCTCCCATGACACCACGCCCTTCATCTTCCTCCCAAAGTTACTGACTTCCACCGGCATCAGCTCCGGCTTCAGCTGGAAAAAACAAAAAAAATAATTATTTAGTCCGCTGTTTAACCAATTATATTTATCTCGGTTTTTCCTCTTGATTTAGTTGTTGCTTTGGTTGTTGTTGATTTGCTGTCGGCTAAATTTCCTCTGTTTAGGATTAATAAAGGATTTTCTCATCTTATACTGTTTCTTATAAAAAGTTGTCACGTACCTGGTCAAATCTCAGCTTCCACGCCACTGATGACACCAGTTTCCCCGAGGTGGGTGGAGACATGGTGGCAGTGGTGTACATGAGGTCAGTGGTCCTCCTCTGTTTGGACCGGAGCAGGGCTAGTGCCGCTTTGGTGCTGAGGTTAAGCGGGTTGGGGTTGTATGAGCTCACGCACCAGGAGCTATAGGCAGAGCTGTGTTCAGTTGCCGGGCAGCTGTTAGGTTTGGTGTAGTTCAGAAAACACCAGCTCACTCTGCTAATGGTGCGCAGGCTGGGGAACTGGAAAAACTGCTGGACCTCCGCCACATCCGTCACCAACATCTGGCCTCCTGCACCGGATGGTCCAGCGCTTGGATTGGCGCCGAGTTGGACCAACATATTAACGGGGACTTTATTGTGGGCGGTTGCTTTGGTGGCGTCAGCATCCTCGGTGCCGTTGGACGACACCATGGACTGAGGACTAGAGTTTGTTTCGGCAGCCGAATCGTCCACATCAAGATCCTCTGGAGAATCCCGCCCACTTGACATCGGTGAGCGATCAGTGATGATTTGGAGGGGAGGGGTGAAGCTCTCTGCGCGGGGGACGTCGGGGGGGTG
>JAPTGZ010000017.1:572451-583441 GCA_029814645.1 Fowleria isostigma | reverse complement strand
TCACTACTCACTGGGGGCAATTACATAAGGGTTCAGTGTCTTGCCCAAGGACACTTCGACATGCGGACAGTTAGAGGTGGGATTCGAACCGCCAACCCTTCGATCATTGGACGACTCACTCTACCACCTGCGCCACAGTGGTAAAGTACCACAATCTGTACACTGGTTTTGATCTTGGTAGTTTCAATTGTAATTATCTAAATGACAATGTGTGCTTTTGTTTTTGCAGCAAGAGTATGTATTTGTACACCTAAAGTTTCCAATGCAATCATTTTATTTTTTGTTTTGCTCTTTGAGTCTACTTTTTCTCAGAATTCTGATTCTTTATACCACACCTGTCGAACTAGATATCCACGCCGGCGTTCCTTCATTGCTGAAGCACTGGAGTATAGTTCTCCTTGTCTAGATGAAGACAAGCTTCCATAGTCAAAGGACTTGCTTCTCATTTCCGGCAGCTCGGTGGGCAAAGTACAAGGGGCTTGTTCTGATGAAGACCTCCTCATCTCCCTCTGCTGGTGGCTGGAATGACCACTGCCAGGAACTGTCAGGAACTCTGATGGTTTAGATCCACCGACAGCAGCCAACGACTCATCCTGAAAATGACAGAGAACGTATTCCTATTAAAACTGTACTTACTTGTACAGATGCTAAACTATGATCATGAAGATTTGTAGCCTTTAGTTTGATACCAGAGGGTAAGAATGGGTGACACAATGGTATATTTACTCCTGACAGAGATTTGACAATACCATTTTCACCACAAGAGCTATGCTAAAGCTTGGGCAGGCAATGTGGAAAATCAGGCTTGGATTCTTGTGTGATTTTTGGGAATCCTTTTGGTGTTTTTTCAGCTTCTTAAAAAGAAAGATGAGCAGGTTCTGTAGGACAAACCCATCTAAAATATGAATGTGGTTAAATAATTTGGAATTAAGATAAGATTGAATAAGATTGGGGTTCGGCCGGTAGTTATTTATTTGTAGCAGTTGACCTTTAAACCTCTAACACTTGAAATAAATAGCATTTTGATCAATAAATTGCCTATTTTGTGTTTGTCTTCTGTTTTAAACTCCATTTGCCCACTATAAGCCTGGTTCTGTCGGGAAATTTTCTATTGTGAAGCTTTTTCATCCTGTGGTTATTAAGATTAGATTACATTAGACCGAACTTTATTGATCCCTTGGGCAGAACCCTCAAGAAATTAAAGAGAATATGTGAAATTCGCAGAATTTTTCTGTGTTGAGTTAATTGTGATTAATACTATATTTGTAAAACATAATTTACATTAAATTCCAAATAAAATAATAAAATAAAATGGAATTCTACTAAACAAAAGGCCTTAAAGGTTAGGAGTGAATACAGAAATAGAATGTACTTGATAATGTTTTCAATAGTGGAGCGTCACCTGAAAACAACCATCATTGTGTTTTAAAGTAGAGTGAATTGTTTCCATCTACAGAGGGAGTGGTTTCTATTGTGACATTAATTATTATTCTTTTGTTCAGTTTTATGGTAGAAGGTGCAGAGTTAAGGAGTATTGGTCATCACTCTATGAATACAGAAGTTCAGAAGAGACCAACCAGACACAAGCACAAGGTTGAGTTTGGTCACACCACAGCTGCAGCAGCAACAAGCAATGAAGCCATTTTTTTTTGTGTTTGTTGCTGCTGCGGCTGTGTGGAATTCTGAAAAGGCCAACAGGTGACAGTTTGGTTTCAGTTTCAGTTTGATATGTAAACAAACAGATAACTTGTGATGGAGTAGACTTCAAAGTTGTTCACCGTGAGGGAAGTGATTCAGGTACATAATCATGGAAACAATAATGGATGCATGATACTTAGGCTATCACTTGGGTTTTACAAACTTGAAGAAAAACTAGAGATGAATGTCATATGCTGCTTGAAACCAGCTCTGATTTGTACCTGTTTGGTCGGTGAGATGGACTTGAGGCCCTCGTCTCGGTCAAATGACATGGAGAAGGATGATGAGTGTGACAGGTTGCTCTCTTGACTTGGGCTGCGAGACAGGCTGGTGCAGGTTGACTCGAAGCTCGACTCTCCAGACGAGTGCTCCATATCCGCCAGGCGGAGTCTCTTCTTTTTTGGCGGGAGCTTTTCCGAAGGCATTTGGGAGAGGGTGTCGCTCCTCTGTGGAAGTTGAAACTCCTCCACATGTGGCTGCTGCTTCTCTGCTTCTTTGGGAGCTTCGGCGTCTTTCTCGGGCTTGTCGGGTTCCTCTGTCACCCTGATCTCTGGAACCTGGATGTTGGGCTGACGGACCAGTTTATGTGGGATGTGATAAGGCTGTCCAGGTGACGCTGCCGCTGATGAGGATGACAGGGAGGCCAGGTCGCTGTCACTCTGCAGCTGCTGTTCCATGCTTTCATTCCTCAACAGGACGGACTCTGGACTCAGAGCATCCTCGAAGATCTCAGTGTCCGACTGTTCAGAGTACTGGCTGATTAGAGGCTTATCGGAGGGCTGGTACCCGGGCTGTTCGAAGGACTCTGACTTCTCAAATGAATTTGGCCTGCTGAGCGAGTTTGTGTGCTGAATGACTGATATCACGTTCCCAGCTGCCTTACGGCCTTCAGAGTCGGTGAAAAGTGCAATGTCCTCAGAACACATGCTGGCACAGGTGTCGAAGCTGTCTGACTGGCTGTGGATGCTGTGTAGAGACCCCTTCCCTGTTGGAGTCCCTCTAGACCCGTCTAGACTACTTTGTTTAAAGTCATAGTCGCCGATCATTTCAACTGAACCACTACAGCTGCTATCGCAGTGCCCCGGACTGTCATCCTCATCACCAACACTCTTCTCTTTTCTCCTCTTCCTCGTTGCTATTTCTGACATACTGACTTTAGTACCGTGAAGGCCACGTTCACTGATCTTCATACTAATTGAAGCTAAATTTTTGGGCACGTGTCCATAGCCTTCAGCCTCTCCTACATGGGCCTCATTGGCTGAATGCTCAAAAGCACCTTGTCTTCTGAGCCTTCGTAGCCCTGGTGGATAAAATACATCATCTGAAGTCATCATCTCATCGAAGGAGTGGCTGCCTCGAATCCCTGGTGGCACGCTAAGGTTTGGAGGGGAGGAAGTTGGCATTGAATTACTCCTGATAAGAGGACCGGAATCTGTTGGAGGTTCTAAAAGCCCAGTGCTGCTCTGACAAGGTCCCATTGGATACTGCTTGGGATCTCCTGATATACCTACATCCCCTCTGAAACATAGATGATCCTCAGCTATCTTCCCCATTTCAAGAATAGCACCAGTTTGCTTTAAGCTAGCTAGACTGGTGGGATCCGCGCCAGCCATACCAACTGTAATGGACTGCCTGGGTCTGGAGGGCCGGTAGTACCAAGTCCGACCAAACATAATCTCTTCATATGTCTTGACATTAGTATTAGGGGGGCTAATCTGCTGCTCCGCACTCTCAGAACGTGAGAAGTAGCCCGAGTCTGTGCTGCCTTTGCTGTGAGGACTGAGGAGGTTGAGGGACTGGGATAGAGCAGAGTCGGGGTCCTGGACTTTCACTTTCTCATTCAGCCTCAGGGCCAGGCGTTGTTTGATGGTGGGGGAGTCATCCAGTGAATGCCCCCTCCCTCCAGCCTGTGACGCCAACATATGAGACCCCTTCATCTCCTGAAAGGGCGGGCATTCCATTCCAGTGGCAGGGATTCCTCCAGGTTTAGGAACAATAAGGATAGGCACTTTCATTGATCCCATGGACAGCTCTTCAGCTGCATCTGCATAGGCTGGTTCCACACCACCTACACCAACAGAGACATGGTAAAGAGAAGTCCAACAGAAATCAGATTACATTTTAGTTACCAGTGTCGGACACTGCATATGTTGGTGCTTTCACACATAAGACTTTTCTGTTTGATCAGAACCTAAAATGATGGTGGGAAACCTCCTCTAGTTCCTGGTCTGGACCAAAGAGCAGAGTCTTACTCTCCCATTTTAGGGACGCACCAATCCGACTTTTTCAGTTCCGATGCTGATACTGATAATGAGGCCGTGTTTATTGGTCGATACCCACTACTGATCTGATATTGTTGATTTAAGAAGCTACCAGCCTTACCTGGTGCAGTGATTCCTGTAGAACTGATCTCTTGGTGTGTGCAGGTCGGTCTGTTTCTGTCGTACTTATTTAGTAAGTACCCTGTGCATACCTCACAATTTTGTCTACTGCGCTGACATCAGCCATTAAGTGTCCATAAGTGTCTGTCTCTTACATTTGTGTTTTTCTCTATAATTTTCCGAGGTATGCACAAGACGTATGGCTGGAAGCACCAATGGTGGGTGCACCACGGCAAACCCTTACCAGCAAAAGCCTTGCTTGTGTGGTTCTGGTGGGGGGACAATGCTCCCTATCCTCTCAAATTAAAGTTTCTGAAGGTAGGGAAAAGGAAAACTAGCAGCACAACAGTGGGAGACTTACAGAAATGAGTGAAGAGTCTTAAGTTTCACTTTCACTGTATAGTTGTACGGTCTCTGTGTACTCGTTGTGAGGTACAGCATGGACCGTGCCCCACCCACACACACACGCCTTCCCAAGTATTGGTCACTTTTACCGATCCCTGATCCAGCTATAACGTTAATATCGGAGCCGATATTCTATCCTAATATAGGATTGGTGCAACCCTATACCACATCAGTGTGCATCAAACTGAACCGTGGTTCAGCTTATTTGTAGTGTGAAAGCACTTTTTTAGTTCAGAATTGCAGACCAATTACAAGATCTTACAAAAGAAAAAAAAAAAATCCTGGTAGTACTTGAAAAGAAGAGACAGAGTTCGACCAAGACATGGTTAGCGGAGGTAATTATACACATTCTGAAAACATATGTAGGATGAAGAAGGCATTGGCATGATGTCCTCATACTGACCTCAGATGATTGCTTGTCTAGAAAACATACAACAGAGAGACAAAGCCTACACGTCTGTCACTAGTTAATGCATATGTTGTAAAACCGACTTTAACTACAAGCCACTGTGTCAGACCAATATTTACCAGTAGTGTTTCAGACGCTCTTCATGGTGTGAACACCATAGAGAGCACCTCCATGGACTTAAGTCTCCTGGTTATGACTGTGTCTCCATTTCCTGTTTCAGAAACCCAGATAAGCCCAGTTTGGAGAAACTTGACGATGCTAGCTGGAGTACTCTGTAACTTCTAAATGTTAACTACCTGTGCAGGTGTGGCCTCAGCAGAGTGACACTGGAGAATTTTAACCTATGTGAAACTAAGTCTGAAGTTTGAAGGGATATTGGAGTACTAGCAATAATCATGTGTGCAAGAATGTGAATAACCGTGTTTTTGGTGTTCATATTCAGAGTATGATGACTTGAGCTTTATACCTAGATGTAGCTGTGAAGTGTGGCTGAACTCACCTGCATTCTTGTCAGTGTCAAAGGAGATCTGTGGAACGGGGCTGTCTTTGTCCGTCAACATGGTGGAACCCTCCACACCTTCCTCATCTGTGTCCGTACTCTGTTCTCCGTCCGAGTGGGCCTCAGCCTCACCTGTCGGTGACGCCTGGTCAAGGTCTCCACTGCGAGCCACAGCTAACTCTGAAAACGGTACAAGTCCAGCCTTGATGGCGTGGGCGTGGGACTTGCGATGCTTGTAGAGGTTGCTCTTGGTTTTGAAGGAGAAGCCACATGGCCCACAGGGGTAAGGCCTCTCTCCGGTATGAGACCGGATGTGCTTCTTCAAAACACTTGGTTTGGCGCAAGCTCGCCCACAGTAATGACAGATGTACTTACCAGGCTTTTTTGGTTTCTGCTCTTTTTTACCATAGCTCTCATCTCCGGGTTCAGGGCATGACTGGGAATACTGTCCAAAGGAGCTGGGTAAACTGGGAGATTTCTGCCGGGGAAACCTTCCCGCTCCGGCCCCATGTGGTTGCGTATGTCCCGGGTGTCCTACAGAGTACAGGTCGTCCGAGGGCAGCTGGCCGGCGAACGGCCAGGCGTGAGGCTCAAGGCCCGGCTGGGGTTTGGCTCCTGAGTGGAAACGTTCAGTTTGCGGGTGCTGGGGGTAGGGCTGGCCCAGCTGGTAGGAGTACCCCCGAGGGAAGCCCTGACCGTAGGGCCCCTGTGAGTCTTGAGATGCGGGGCCTCCGATGGCTCCAACTGCAGACGGTCCAGATAGCAGCTTTCCAGGATTCCCGATGATTGCGTACTTCTGCTGGGGGGCTGATCCACCGGTGGCACCACATGGCAAACTCTCGCGGTGTTTTGCCTCCGGATCAGCAAAAGTGCTTCGTTTGGTGCTTGCAGAGGGCTCGGATGCCCACTTCCTCTGCAGAGATGCCTTTTCCTTCATTGGTTCCTTATTGGAGCATTTCTGCCCACCAGCAGCTGATTCTTGAGCTTCCATTTTTTTATGCTCTTTCGTAGGTTAGAAAAGGAAGGAGAAAGGGGGAAGGAGGGAAGGGGAGGGGGGCAGGTTCTGGAGGGTTACAAGGTCCCAGAACTAGGCATGATAGCTGAACTTTCAAGGGCTGCCGCCAAGTTCACAGAACAAACAAGGACAGGTCCATGGTCCCACGGGACTGATTCGATTTAACCAGGAATCAGATCCAGGAGAAACAAGGGGGGTTTTAGTCGACATCAGAAAAGTGTCTCTGCTTCGGCCATTTTGTAAACATGCTGATATTGGTGTGCAATAGTTTTCTGTCCAGTTCATCTATAGGCCGAAGAATCCGTAAGATCTGCAGAGAAAAGACAGAAATAGAGTTGACTGAAGTTATAGAAATGTCTTTAATGGAGAGTAAATGTAGCGTATTCGGTTGTTTTAGCCTCTTTTCCACCGACATCCACAGGAGCTTTTATTTCCAAGTATTTACTTCCTGCTCATCTGTGGTATGTGTTTCTCAGCCATTTCTGCTTCGTTTCTTTTGATGGTTTTGTGGATTCACATGGACAGATTATTGCAACAACCACTAGAGGGAGTAGTACCAGAAAAAGACTCGCATTCGACACATTCGACTGGTAGATTCACAAAAAAAAATTAAGTCGTGACATTGTTGACAAAAATTCTATCAGACCAAAACAGAGTTCATGAAGATATTATTATTATTATTGTTATTATTATTTATTTATTTACTTATTTTAAATTATTATTATTTTAAAATAATTCCCACAAAAGATAAAATCAAAGGAAGAAACTACTGATAAAATCCTGAATTTTCTGATGACACAGATGGACATTTTAAGTATAGAAAATTTTTATATTCCCCAAAATTAAACAAAAATATTTGCAGAACATACATGATCTCTCAGACAAAAGTTATTACAGTTGAATTTAAAATGAAGTAAGGATGAAAGCTATAACTTAGTTCAAGAAAAACTCATTTTGTCAAAGAAATTAACTGAATTCCTTCATCTTGACACATCTCTGTCCTGAAAAGATAAAATAATTTTTTATTTGTATATTATATGATTATCTGATTATACTAAAGATGGGATTGGTCAAATGTTGGTGGGCGTCGTCCACTTCTCATACCCTCTCTTTTTCTTAATTTTTAATTTATGTCTATTACATGTATATGTATATTACATTTTAACACAGTTTTGGTGTATTTTAGTGCCTTTCAATATTTATTTGTGTATTTTAGTATATTTTTTTTCATATTTTGTGCATTTAAGTACATTTTTGTGTGTCTAAATATATTTAAGTACATTTTTTGGGGGGTTTAACAATTTTACAATTATTTTAGTGCATTTTAATAGAATTTTGGTGTATTGTGCCTTTTAGTGTATTTTTTTAATATTTTGTATATTTTTGTGTATTTTAGCATATTTTATGTACTTTAGTGCATTTTAGGTGAATTTTTGTTTATTTTAGTGCCTTTAGTATATTTTTTTATGTTTCAGTATATGTTTGTGTATTTGTTGTAAATTTTAGTATAAGTAAATTGATTTTTTTTTACTTTTTAAATGTATTTTAGTAGAAAATTAGTGTATTTCAGTGCCTTTTATTGTATTTGTTAGTGTATGTTTGTGTATTTAATTATATTTTTAATGTATTTTAAGCCTATTTTTATGTATTTTAGTGCATTCTAGTAAAATTTTGGTGTATTTTAGTGCCTTTAAGTGTAATTTTTGAGGATTTTAGTATATTTTTGTGTATTTTAGTAGAATTTTTGTGTATTTTAGTGCATGAGGCCCGGGCCTTTTGATTGATTTAGTCACCTGTTGGTGGGCGTCAACCACTTCTTCATTTAACAAATGATCCACAAACAAACCAAACTGAATAAAACCAGTTCACCAGCTAAACTAAATTAAACACGAATGAGTGGAACGCTGACAGTGGGTTCCATCAATCAGAGCTTGTCACCACACAGACCCGCCCATAAGAATTCCAACAGGGGACATTTTTTTACCAGGTAATTTCAGTGGAAATGCGCTGAGGTTTTTCTAGAGTCAAAGTTACTCTCCCTGACGTGGAAACCAGGCTGACTATAAGGGTCGTCATACTCCTTCTTTCAAACCCGCCACCGTTTTACAGGAACACCTGTGATGCCACAGGTGGGCGGGGCTTAATCACATGTGACTGAATCCACAGATACTCGTGATATTAAAGACTTGTACTAACTTTTCTTCCGTCGGTCGATCGTCCTCTTGGAGCGTCAACAGTCCTTCAGCTCCTCCACCTGAACACCTGAAGACAAAATACAGGGAGAAAAAGCCCATGAGGTCACAACCAGGTCATAGTCATAGTCATAGTGAACAGATGTGCGTCCGTCCTCGGTCAGAGGTTTGGTACTGTGTGTTGAACCGGTACCGTGGAACCTGCCTGGTGTGTGCGTGTACATGTCATTGATTGCTCAGTTATTTTCTTCACATTGGATTCCATCTGTGCTTTTTTTTTGCCTTTCCATCCCTCCCTCCCTCCTCCCTCTGCTCAGTGAGTCACCGATGCAAAGCAAACCCACGCTGTTCCTAAAAAGACACAAAGGCTTATAAATAGCAGCGTGGAAGTGACGTCGGTGTGTCATAATGTGTGTGGGCGGGCCCAAAGGCCGAGTCAAAGAGCAGGCAGCGGCACTACAACCGTCCTTCCTCCTCCGGCGCGCGGCAGAGTTTCAGCCAAGTTAGTATGTGATTGAAAAAAAACAAACACACAAACGGAGTCAAAGCTGCAAACGCTGCGTCCACATGTGTGTTTCCGCTGCTTAACGTTCCCCAACCGCGACAACACCTGACGGCAGAGCTGCTGGAGCACCGCGCTTCCTGGTTGTAGCGTCGAAACCGCCTCCCTCCCAAACGCCGAGGCCTCGCTGACGTGAGTCTGGGGTCCAACGTGACTCTATAAATAACTCGGCAGGAAAAAATGCTGCGTTCTCAGCAGCAGGAACATGAAGTTAGGCTCATGTTGGGTCTGTCAAATATCCACTGTTAACCCTTAAACACCCAAACATCTACCCGTGACCTAAAGCATCCACTGATTTAAAACATCTCAAAGGCTAGTTACCGTGGAAACAACGTCATCTACCACAGCATTGATTCACCAGTTAAACCCATGGAGATGGATCAACGACAGTGGATAAAATGAACAAAAATTATTTAAAAAAAACCAACCTAGAATTAATAAAAAAATATGGAAAAATAAGTAAAAAAACCAAAGTAAAATAACATTTAAAAAAATATCCTATCCTATCAGTAAATGTAAATAATTGGTGTATAATACAGTTATTCGTCTGTTTGTGGTCATCAAATGTGACCCATTTAGATGTTCACAAGCTCTGTAGTCACCATGGAAACATTTTCATCTTCTACAACATTGATTTTTGAGTAAAACTCATGTAGTTGGATCAATGACGGTAGATAAAAAGAAAACATAAATAAAAATCATAAATAATAAAAAAAGCAAAAAACTGACTAAAATAAAGCAAAATAATAATAATAATAATAATATCCTCCTTGAACCATCACCTTATCGTGGTGGAGGAGTTTGAGAGCCCTAATGACCCTAGGAGCTATGCTGTCGGGGGCATTTGCCCCTAGTAGGTCTCTCATGACAGATTGGTCCTAGGCAAAGGGTCAGACCAAGAACAGTTCAGGAGACCCTAATGAAAAGTCAGAACAAGACTCTGTGTACCCGGCCTGAAGGGTTACCGGGGCCCTGCCCTGGAGCCAGGCCTGGGGCTCTCTCCAAGTCCTGGAGTGGGGTTAGACTTTCTTTTTTGCTGGAGTTGCCTTGGGTGAGAGGCGGAGGGCAGGGGTGGGCTTGTTGATAACCCCCCGGCTCTCTGCCTGCATGTTGGAGTTTACCCCGGTGGATGAAAGGGTTGTTTCCCTGTGCCTTCAAGTCAGGGAACAGATCCTGACTGTTGTTGGCGCATATGCACCAAACAACGCCCACAAAAAAACTCACCCACACTGTGTGCATAGTGGGGGTGGGGAGCTGTTGACCTCAACTGAAGATATAGTCGGACAGTGGAAGGAATATTTTGAGGAGCTCCTCAATCCTATCAACACGTTTCACAATAAGGAAACAGAGCCAAGAGACCAGAGGGCGGAGGGACCAATCTCTGGGGCTGAAGTCGCCAAGGTAATGATGCTACTCCGTGGTGGCGGAGCCCCAGGGATTGATGAGATCCGCCCCAGGTATCTCAAAGCTATGGATGTTGTAGGGTTGTCTTGGCTGACATGCCTCTACAACATTGCATGGTCATCAGGGGCAGGGCCTTTGGAGTGGCAGATTGGGGTGGTTGTTCCCATCTTTAAAAAGGGGGAGCAGAGGGTGTGTTCCAACTATAGGAGGATCACACTCCTCAGCCTCCCCGGTAAGGTCTACGCCAGGGTACTGGAGAGGAGGGTCTGATTGGTAGTTGAACCTCAGATCGAGGAAGAGCAATGTGGTTTTCGTCCTGGACGTGGAACTGTGGACCTGCTCTATACCCTTGCTAGGGTGCTAGAGGGGTCATGGGAGTTTGCCAATCCAGTCCACATGTGTTTTGTGGATCTGGAGAAGGCTTA
>JAPTGZ010000017.1:434449-450441 GCA_029814645.1 Fowleria isostigma | reverse complement strand
CAAAATTCTGATTTTTTTTTCCCCTCAAAATTTTGCCTTTTTTCCTCAAAATTCTGACTTTTTTTTCCCCCTCAAAATTTTGCCTTTTTTCCTCAAAATTCTGACTTTTTTCTCCAAATTCGGCCTTATTCACTAAAAATTCAACCTTTTTCACTCAAAATTTGGCCGTTTTTTCCTCAAAATTCTGACTTTTTAAAATATATTTTAAAAAATTGTTCTGAGAAAGTCAGAATTCTAACTTTTTTCCCAGGCAACCCCATTTGAATTCCAGACGACCCCACGTGGAGTCCAAACCCCAAGGCTGAAAAACCCTGTAGTATAATGTAATCTAATGTAATGTAACTGTGTGTTGTTGTAATGTAATGTAATTCAACCATGTTTTTATAATATAATGTAGTGTAGCTGTGTGTTGTGATGTAATGTAATCTAATCTAATGTAACTGTATTTGTTTTGTGTTGTAGGAGTTTGCGCCGGTGTGCATCCTGTCCACGCTCCAGTCCACTCTGACCCTCTGGTCCCTCCGTGGACTCAGCCTGCCCATGTACGTGGTCTTCAAACGCTGCCTGCCGCTCTTCACCCTCAGCATCGGCGTCTGCATCCTCAGGAATGGTGTGCCCTCCATCGGTGTGGTAACGGCTGTCGTCATCACCACAGGCGGAGCCGCACTGGCAGGTAAGCCCCTCCCACCTCCCCAGACCGCAACGGCCACTTTTCTAATTCCCATTGAAACTCCACCCCCTTTCATCATCATCTTCCATCCCAGTTAATGATCCTATCAACCCAACGGAACGGGGGGGGGGTCTAAACATGAGGTGTGAAATGTGCAGAACATAAAACTAATGAACACATTCATCATCCAACGGTTAATCGTTGAGATAATCAGCTTTTCTACAGCGTGAAAAATATGATATTTACATCAAGGAGACTTCAAGGATTAATGGGAGGAAATGAAAAACAGAACCAACAATTAAACAGAACTAGGAATTGGACAGAACCAGAAATTAAACAGAATCAGGAAGTAGACAGAACCAAGAATTATACAGAACCAACAATTTAACAGAACCAAGAATTAGACAGAACCAAGAATTAAACAGAACCAGAATCTAATATTCATGAATACCATTTGTTTCTGTTACTAACATTTAAAGGTGTTAAATATGACACTTATTGAGTATTTGTTGCAGTTTTTTTTATTTTTCATTTTTATGGAACAAGTTCAAAACCAACTGTATGTAAACCTATGACCTCTGACTCCCCTGTACATATTATGGGCTGTCGGCCATCAGTGTGTCTGTGTTTGTTGATGATGGTTGTATTTCCCGCCGTCTGGTTGGATAATATCTGTGATGATATCACCTTGACACCGCCTGAAGATCCTCCTCTACCCATGGTTTGAATCTGTTTTGTCATCTTCCTCTTCCTCCTCCTCCTCTTCCTCTCCAGGTGCTGGTGACCTGACGGGCGACCCCTTTGGTTATGTCACCGGTGTCCTGGCCGTCATCATCCATGCCTCCTACCTGGTTCTAATCCAGAAGACCAGCCTGGACAGCGAGTATGGACCTCTGACTGCGCAGTACGCCATCGCCATCATGGCCTCGCCGGTAAAACCACCTGTTCTGGCTCAGCCGGTCCTGGTCCTGGTTTAGTCCTGGTCCTGGCCTTGTCCTGGTCCTGGTCTAGTCCTGGTCCTGGTCTAGTTCTGGTCCTGGCCCTAGTCCTGGTCTTGGTCCTGGGTCTTGTCTGACCCTGGTCCTGGTCTAGTCTAACACTGGTCCTAGTCCTGGTCTAGTCTGACCCTAGTCCTGGTCCTGGTCTAATCTGACCCTGGTCTCCTCTTTCAGGTGCTGTTGGTCTGCTCCTTCATCTCTATGGATACCATCAACATGTGGTCTTATGAGGGCTGGTCCAACCCCACCATCACCTGCATCTTCATCCTCTGCATCTTCATCGGCTGTGCCATGAACTTCACCACCCTCCACTGCACCTACATCAACTCCGCCGTCACCACCAGCTTCGTTGGGGTGGTCAAGAGCATTGCTACCATTACTGTGGGCATGCTGGCATTCAGCGACGTGGCGCCGACCGGCCTGTTCATCGGCGGCGTGGTGGTCAATACAATCGGCTCCATCACCTACTGTGTCGTCAAATACTTCGAAACCAAGAAGAAGAGCGCCTACGAGGACCTGGAGGAGTCCGGGAAGGACGCGGCGCCGCCTGGGGAACCATACCGAGAGAAACCGCCGCTTAACGGCGTCGGTCCTGGCGATGGAGCTGGCGAGGTGGAAGGCGTGACGATCGGTGACAACGATGAGGCGACGCTGGTGAATGGAGAGGTGTGGACGGGAAACGACGGACGTGGAGACCTGGACGGAGGCATCAACGCCTCGGTGATGACGGAGAAGGAGGCATTGGAGATGCAGAGGGAGCACCTGCACCGGGACCACGCCCCCTCCGGTCCAGCACCTGGCGACAGCTATGTGGGCGTGTGGAGATCCATCCGACACCTGCAGTTCAGCAAGAAGGAGCCTCTGATCGATAACATGGAACAGCAGAGTCCATGAAGACCGACCGGTGGAAATGGCAGAAAAACGGGTTAAAGTGCCAAACGCTTAAGATGCAGCGGCTGCATTCACCGCCGCCGAAAAAAAACATGCTTCAGTCAAACCTTAACATTAAGACGAGGGAGGAAGTGTCATCTTTGTTCACAAAAGGAAACGTAACCTGGATGGAGATATGCCTCTCCTCGTCTGTTTCAGCTCCGGCGGCGTCCGGCGATGTCCGACCGCCGTGCAGCATGTTTCTGTTTGACTGACGTCTCCACTGGATCTTACGCAAACTTGTCAGGGAACCGAAAAATGAACCGCAACTGACTCCAAGTGTGTGTTACTGGTTCTGTTGAAGTCTGGGGGATTGTTGTTTCTGTCTTGTCTCTGATTGGCTGTGGGGTGAGTGATGTCACAAAGTCATGTGGTTTTATTTTTGAAACTGGTACTAAATGCATTCTTTTTGCACCCTATTTTTGTCACAATAAGTGTCAAAAAACAGTAAAAAAAAACCTCATCAACATTCTTGTCCTGAAGGTCACCACATTCAGGGGCACGTTAACAATATGAACATCTTTCTTTAATAGATCAAAAACTCTAATGTCCCAAACGGTTATTTTTCAGAACCCTGGAAAAACGATGTGTATTCTAAATAAATAAATGGAGTTAATGATGTCATCACAGGCCGTTTCCAACACTTTTCATTGCACATTGACCACTAAAATTCACAAGAATTTAAAAATACACTCAGCTCTTAGTCCTACTTACCTACGAGTGGACCACAACGCCAGCATTCAACTAACATTTGGCTCCTCCGAGTTCATCGTAATAATCTGTGTCTGAATTCGAATCCACAAATCAACACATTCTGGAAAAAAAAAAAAGCTGACAAAACTAAATTTTTAAGAACTTTGAGGTGGAAACGCAAACCCCAAAGATAAATGTTCCCGGTAATGTTGGTGTAAAAGAGGCTTTTGACAATGTTTTCTTTTTTGTTTCCATTTTGTTTTTTAAGGGCCCCTTTACACTGCACAGAGATTGTTGGGTGACCATTGAGGGGTCAGAAATTGGCCCAATCTCTCCATGATCTCCTAACCTTCGAAAAAGCTGTTTGTGTGTAAATGTTTGGGAGATCCTTGTGCACTCATTGTGCCTTTGGCTCCTCCTACTTAAAATGTCTGGTTAGTCAGATCAGGGGGTCATCCAGACAGTCGTACAATTCCCCTTTTGATCTCTCAACCATCTCTACCTTTGGGGGAGAAAAATTTGCATTCATTCATTGAGAGATCGCTTCCCATGGCGATTGTTGAGAGATCATTTCCTTTGGCGTTCATGAGAGATCGTTTCCCATGGTAATCGCTGAAACATTGCTTCCATGGCATTCGCTAAGAGATCGTTTCTCTTGGCGATCGTTGAAAGATTGTTTTGGACCAAGTCAAAACTTTGAGGAGACCGTGGAGATCTGAGACTGAAAGATCTGGCCATCTTTTCCTCGCTCAATGATCTCTCAACGATTGCCACCCCTGAGTAAAGGGGGTTTAAGTGACCGCCCAGTTAAACCTGGTGGTGCCACTAGGGGGCAGCACTGAGCAGTGGGACGTTCAAATCCATTTACATGTCTGATGCTTCTCTATACAACACGAACAGTTCAGGGTGAAACGGCTCCGCTGGCATTAAATCAACATGTGAAAAATGAAAAAGAGTTCAAAACAAATCTGTCCTCATGTCGACATCTTCAACAGTTCTAACATCGTTGGGATAAAGATACAATCCACGATAAAAACTTTATCTTTAAACTCTAAATCTTTAAACTGAAAAACTGTTTCTAAAACAGATCCAACAGAAATTTGGGGACCGGTCTAATTACTGACATTTAATTCTCTTACACAGAGTTATCAAACATGCAGCTCATGGGCCTAAAGCGGCCGCCAAAGAATCCAACCAGGTCCATGAGATGAACTAACAAAATACAAAAATTACAGACAAATTTAACAGTGATGTTAGTTCATGTTCCACATTCAGAAGAACATTATCTAAAGGAAAATAAGAAGAGAATAAGCTGTAATTAATGACCAGAATTAGGTTATTAGGGTAAAAAAAAAGTTAAATTATATGCAAATATTTATATTAGCAAACATTTTTTTTTTACAAAAAATGTGAATAACCTGAACAAATATGAACAATGTGAACTGTCTTCATATGAATCAACCTCATTTGACCAATATTTTGATCATATTTTTCATATTTTTGTTTATTTTCTTTTGTTTTTGTTGGATATTTAGTTCATATTTGTTAATTTTTTTTTTCTTTATTCTGTTATATTTCTCACATTTTGGTCCAGTTTTGTCATTATTTCTAGGTTATTTTGTTATTATTTTACTTACCCACTTACAATCATATTGGTCTGCATAAACATGAACAACCTGAAATGTCTTCAAATATAAATTAGTGTAATTGTACCAGTATTCTGTCTGCTTTTAAATGTTGTGTGTGTTTGTAGATCCACTGTGATCTGTACGTTATAATGAACATGTGTAAATGCAGAATATTGGTCAAAAGCCACACAATGCATTTTATTCATAAATATCAGTTTGTTCATGTCATTCATATTTTTTTATGTAGATGTAAACATTTTGATTATATAATTGAACTTTTTTCACAGTTACTTCAGTGTTCTTCTTGTTTCATTAGTTCTTTTCCATGTCTCCACTCCATCTGAGACTTTCTTAACGTTGGTTTTTCTTGGTGTTTTTGCGTAAAATAAATATTTGGCGTTCAGCTTTTCCCACGCGTCAGAGCAGCTGAAGGTAGAAGTCTTTAAACGCCTCCTGTCACTGAGGATTAGCCCTCTCCTAATTTATTATTTTTAGAAATAAATGTGCATTCGACGATGCTCGACGGCAGGCTGGTTGTCATGGTAACCAGGTTTGGTTAGCAATAGATCAGTTGATGTCGGCTACATGCAGGGAGTTAAATTAAATGTTGAAATTAAAGGTGGAATCATTTCCTTCTCCATGTTCATCTGATGAGTCCTGGTATGGGATTATTTCAGGGGTCAGATCAAACCGGGACCATGAATTAACACTATTACTGTGAATAACAATCCAATAAAAAAAAAAAACAAAAAAAAAAAACTTCACATTAACACCTGAAACTGGTCTGAGCTGAAGGATGGTTGAAGGTAGTAAATGACCGTTAGGTTTTGAAAGATCTGGAAAAATAAATACTCTGGAAAAATGAGCAAATGGACTCAGTCACAGCATATTTTATAACCTTTCAGTCAAAATAAGAAATACGTCCAGGCCAACCATTTTAGGGTTTAGTGCAGGGGTCTCAAATATGCGGCTCAGGGGCCAAAACCGCCCAAGGGTCCAATCTGGCCCCGTAATGAATTAGTGAAATACAAAAATTACACTAAATCGAGGATGTTCAAATCATTTTAGGTTAATTCAATCTAAAGTGGGTCAGACCAGCAACATACTATCAGAATAAACCATAAATAATTAAATCCACAAATTTTTGTCCTTTTTTTAGTGTAAAAAGATGTAAAATTCCACAAAAATGTTTACATTTTAAGACCAATCTTTTACAAAAATTTTAAATTTAGTTAAAATTTAATAACATTCTTCCCTTTATTAAACGTTTTGTCTATTTGGTTCGATCCACTGTGATCTGTACATTGTGACAAACATGTGAAAATGAGAAGCTGAAGTGAAATAATGGCATAAATTGTTGAAATTGCCCTTTTTTTGTAATACAGTTCATGTTTTTTGAAATTTTCTAAAGGGTAGTTTGTAGATATAAACATTTTAATCATATAATTGTACTTTTTTTCACTCTAAAACATAGAAGTTAGACATTTACATTATTTATATATTGTTATTATTTTCCTCTTTCGAACCCATATCAGATCAAATTTAGCTGACTATGGCCCCTGAAGTAAAATGTATTAGTCGATGGTTTTGGTAGATGGTGGATGTTTGGGTCTTTATGGTTTAAAAAGGTTAAATATAGAGAAAATTTTATTTGGGAACTGACATAAAAGTTGTGCTGGGTCTTTATGGGTTAACGTCCTAAATTTCACTGTAATGATGCGAGTCTTGATGCGGCACATCGTCCTGTGATGTTCCCACCCACTGAGGAGGAGGAGGATGACTGATGTGAACGATAGTGAAGCGGGCCCACTCATGTCGTGTCCTGATGGAGTTCATTAGAAAAGAGGGGAGGTCAGCCCGGAGGAGGACGCCCAGCCTCATCTGTCACATGAGGAACGAAGGAGGATTGGGGGGGGGGGGCTCTGTGGTTCTATTGAGCCTATTAGCGTTTCCATCCACACAAAAACAGACCATTGTCAGAGTCCACTTGTAGGCTTCGATCTGAAAATACAGGAATGGAAACAGATACATGAAGGGGTCTAAGATGGTGCCCTGAGGGATCCCATTCTCAGTTTAATAATGATGAAAAAAATTATCTGGAAATACCTGAATGTAAACGTATAAATTATGGTTTCTGCAGGTCATTAAAAAGAGTTAAAAATCATTAAATAGATTTTGTGAAAATTTATGTGTTCACCCATAAAGATCCAACACTACTTTTGCATCAATTCCTAAATAAAATTTTCTTTATATTTAAACTATTTTAACCCATAAAGACCCAAACATCCACCATCTACCAAAACCATCTACTGATATAAACTGTTTAATCCCTGTTGATCCACTAATACATGTCAATAATTGGTGTAAAATACAATTATTCATCTTTTCATGGTCATTCAGATATGGACATTCAGAGGCTCCGTAGTTACCATGGAAACACTGCCATCTTCTGCAACATTGATTCAATAGTAAAACATTGGAGTTGGATCAATGACAGTGGATGGACACACTGGGGTTTTGTTCAGTTAATGAGAGATTTTGCTAAAAAAAAAAAAAAGTAACTTTTTCCTTCAGTTTTCTGTTTTTGATAAAATAATCCTCAACTTTAATCTAAACTTTTATGAACATCTACATGAGTAAAATAAATGTTGGAAAATACCTGATTTTCACTGACAAAAACAATATACAGAAGATAATATTACAATAATTGGCATTGAACCATTTAAGTACGGCAAAATATAGAGAAAAAATTATTTGGGAGGTGCCACAAATGTCACATAATAGGTTAAAAAGCATTAAAAATCTTTAAAGTCAATGTGCAGTACAAAAAAATTTGATTTCACTAAAAAGCTCCAAAAATTTAACACTTTAATTTTGGCCTGAGATAAAAATGTCATAGTTTTGTCTCATAAATGAATGAGTCTGTTACATCCACATGAAAACAGACCTTTATCAGTGTCCGTCTGTAGACCTCCATCTGAAAATACAGGAATGGAAACAGATACATGAGGGGCTCTAAGATGGTGCCCAGAGGGATCCCAATCTCAGTTTCATGATGATGAAAAAAATGATCTGGAAATACATGAATGTAAACAAAGAAATTATTTATTTTATTTTATTTAACTTTCACCTTTGACCCTAACCCTAATCAGGAAGTCCCACTAAAATTAAAATTCTCTTTTATTATGGAGACCAGGTCAAGGTAGCAGCCATATAAATGAAGATGTCTAAGACAGAGCCCTGAGGGGTCCCATTCTCCATTTAATGAAACACAGATTTATGATCATTAATAATCATATACAGATCAGAGTATCGGTGTAGACGGGTTGGTGTCATCAGAGTCCATCTGTAGACCTCCATCTGAAAATGCAGGAATGGAAACAGATACATGAAAGGGTCCAAGATGTTGCCCTGAGGGATTCCATTTTCCTTTTAATAAAACAGATTTATGATCAATAACAATCTAATAACTCCACAAATAAGATATTGATCAGAGTTTTAGCGTAAATGTAAACGTATTCAATAACATGAAGTTGGATTCTACATCATTACGAACTCTGAAATGTATCCGACAAAGGACTGAAACATCTAAACCAGGGTTTATGAATTATCGTATTTCTAAAGTGACTGTAAACATGTCACGTCTGATTATTGACAGATATCAGATATGTCTGGTCATGTAAATCAATGTTCAATAATTTTACTGGTGGAAATTTTCCCTCCAATATTTCCATGAACTCATCATGTTGAGGTCAGACATTTCCTCCGTCTGTAGACAGAGGAAATGTTCCTCATTGTTCTCCCGGTTTGTCATACTGAGGACACCAGAGGATTCAGCCGCTGATACTGATCCGTATGGATTTTCTTCCCACAGTCCCCCGCCTTCATTTACCGCTACAGCAGATCCAACATTCCACACGGAGGCAGATCATCAATGTTTAGAGAAGACATGAGTTCAGTGTTAAAGACGATGAACCTGAGTCCACAGGTTCAAGACGCGTTCAGGTTCCTTGGGTTTTGTGGATTATCCAGATGGTTCCTACAGGCAACGCCAGCTATTGATCATCTGAAATTTTTACTGTTTCACTTTTGGATGATTTAAATTTTATGGGTGATTTTTATTTTTTTTTATTTTTGAAGGCGCATATTTGTCATCGTCATCGTTGTCATCATCTTTGTCATCTTTGCTGTCATCTTCTGCATCACTTTTGTCACATTTTTGTCATCATCGATGTTGTCTTCATCATCTTCATCGTTGTCTTTGTCATCATTATCATCATTTTTGTTGTTGGCATCTTCATTATCTTTTTTTTCAGTTTTGAGAAATTTAGATTTTTTTAATTTTGATGAATTTTTAAAATATTAAAATGCAGTGCCTTTACATGAAACAGAAAGAACCTGTCAAACCTCACTAATTTTCCTGGGTATAGAACATGACGCTAACATACATGGACATACATCGGCCGTGTTTTTTCCTTTAGATTCTTGCAAAACAGTTGATGAACGTACATGATCATACATGATGACTCTTTGTAAAAGCCTCTTTTCCACTGCGGGAACTTTAACTTTATTGTAGATTCTAAAAATCTTGATGCGTTTCCTATGACGGTGTATTAGGGCCATATGAGAAAATTAAATCGCTGGCCACTACGAGGAAAAAGTCATAATATAATAAGAATAAAGTTGTAAAGTCATAATATTTCAAGGACAAAGTCACAATATAATGAGAATTAAGTCATAGTTTTTTAAAAAGAAAAAAACCTCATTATTCAGTGTAAATAATTTTGTACTCTTTTGAGAGGGGGCTAATGTCCCAACAATGTTTGGTCCTGTTCAACAGAGGTGAAGTTGTTGCTTCACTTGTTGCATTTGCTGTAACCGGATACTCTGTCAACTTTATTTTCAAAATATTATGACTATAGCCTCATAAAAGTACATTATTTTCATTAAATAATGAGTTTTATGAAAACTACAACTTTAGTCTCATTATATTATGACTTAAATCTCAGAAAAGTACAACATTATTTTTGTTAAATAATGCGTTTTTTTAAACTATGACTTTATTCTTGAAATATTATGACTTTATTCTTGTAGGAACAGCAATTTTATTTTTTTATGTAGCCCTAATACGCTGTTGTAGTTTCTACCTAAATTCCCCGGGTAAAAAAACTTCCCTCCACCCCAAACTTTTCTTGATTAAACTTCCTTGTAGAGGGGGTAACGAAACACTGTAAAAGGTAAAACATTGTAATAATTTTGTTGCTGTTGATGTTAAACACTCGTCTCATCGGGAAGATTTAATGTGTGAAAAAAAAAGATAGTGTTTAGGTTTGGAAGAGGAACTGACACTCACTGTTGATGTGGTTGTTTTACACCTTATTGTCGTTGTAATGAAAGTTCATGACCTCAGCTCCGACATGAAGCCAGTGTCGACGTATGGCAGAGTTGTAATACCACTGACAGCCACTGGGCGCTGCTCCATCAAACCCTAAATGCCTGACGTTTGTGCGTTCACGTCAGCTTTGCTTGTGCATGAAACTTAGACCTGAAGGATCAGCGGTCTGGATCACCACGGGGTCGGTGTTTAGACTTTGTTCCTGTTTGGTTCAGTCGTCGGGTCAATGTGCAGGGCTGTTACTGCGCTAACGTCCATGTATGACAATGTTAACCACTTTGTATTGACAATGTATTGACAGTTTGATTGATTGAACGAGGCTTTAAACCCACTGGACTGAACTGTGAGGACACAACGCAATATTTCAAACAAAACGACAGACAAATCTGAGCTTTGATACTTTTCAGCTTTTTATCGGCATTTGACGATAAAAACAAGTCCTCACAGGTATAGAAATAAGACGCATCCACAGACAATGTATGGATACGACAGCGTAGTAGGGTCATGTAAGAAAATAAAAACACTGTTACTACAAGAATATTGTTATAAAATATCAAGATAAAACCCATAAGTTTTTGAGAATAACCTCGAATACAAAATTCGTAATTTAATGAGAATGAAGTTGTAGTTTAAAAGAAATCATAATTTAACAAAATACTTTTATGAAATTAAAGTCATCATTGTTTGAGAATAAAGTCAGAATATTACAAGAGTAATGCCGTGATTAAAAAGCAGGTGGAAAAAATATCCTAATTTACGTGAATAAAGTTGTAGTTTAAAAAACTCATAATGTTCCAGGTTCTCCATTATGAGACCAGTGGATACGACTTTATTCTAGTAAATGATCATAGTTTTAACACCTGTTTTTAAATTATGACTTTATTCTTATAATATTATGGCTTTGTTTTTGAAATATGATGACTTTAATCTCATAAAAGTACAACATTATTGTCATAAAATTATGACGCTCAGTGGTAGAGTTCTCGCCTGCCATATGAGAGGCCCGGGTTCGATTTCCGGCCGGCCTCAAGCCCAGTAGTCAGGAAGGGCATCCTGACGTAAAAACATACGCCAAACCCTCATGTGAATTACTACTATTTATAGAATGGGGTATTAGGGTCATGTAAGAAAATAAAAACATTTGTCACCACAACAATAAAGTTGTAAAATATTGAGATAAAATCCATAATTTTACAAGATTAAAGTGAATACAAAAAGTCATAATTTTACAAGAATGAAGTTGCAATTTTTGAGATTAACGTCGTACTTTAAAAAATTTTTACAGAAATAATGTCATAATTTTATGAGATTAAAGTAATCATTTTTTGAGAATAAATCCTTAATATTATGAGAACAATGTTGTAATTTAAAATCAAGTGTAAAACTATGATATTTTGCACGAATAAAGTCGTACCCACTGGTGTCATAATGTTGAACTTGAAGCATTTTGTGAGGTTCTATTTTTATTTGGGGGTTTACACTCGGCCAAATACTGAGTATATTGGCCCCGCCCACCATCGGCACATTAGCATTAGTCAAAAAAGCCAGTTTGCACACGTTTGGGTTTGTTTTGTTTTAAGAACTGAACAGATTTGGAGAAATTAACTTATGACTTTTTATTGTACTACTTATTTTTAAAATATTGTGACTTTGATCTCATAAAAGTACAGCATTATTTTTGTTAAATTATAAGTTTTTTTCAAATATGACTTTATTCTCAAACATTAACGACTTTATTCTTGTAAAATTCTGGGTTTTATCTCAATATTTTATGACTATATTCTTATCGTGACAAGTGTTTTTATTTTCTTATGTGGCCCTAATATGCCGTAGTATAAATAGTAATTATATAGTAATAATATAGTATGAAGAGTTAAAATAATACGAGAATAACATGGTAATTTAAAAACAGGTGTTAAAATATGGTAATTTACCAAAATAAAGTCATACCCACTGGTGTCATAATGTTGAACTGTGAACATTTTGTGAGGTTCTACTTTCATTCGGAATTACACACAGCCAAATACTGAGCCAGTTAGCCCCGCCCACCATCAGCATTAGTCATCCACTCCAACAGAAGTGAACGTTGCTGCTTTTCTTGCTGCACTGTAACAGGAAACTCTGTCATCAACAAGGATTAAGGATTACAATTTATACATTATGACTTTTTATCGTACTATTGCGAATTTACTTTCAAAGTATGACGACTTTAATGTGATAAAAGTACGACATTATTTTTGTTAAATTAGGATTTACTTTTTAAACTATGACTTTATTTTCATAATATCATAACTTTATTCTTGTAGTGCCGTGCTTTTGTTTTTTCTATTTTTTAAAATATTCCAACTTTAATGTCATAAAAATACGACATTATTTTCATTAGAATGATGAGGTTTTGGTTTAAACTTCAACTTTATGCTGGTGGTGACGTGTGTTTTGGTTTTTCCTGTCGTATACGGATGGTGGTGTTCCCTGCAGACATTTACAGAAACAATAATCCCCAGGTTTATGTTTTTATTTGCACGTGACCTTTTAATGCCTGTCTTCTGACTCTGTATTGTTCCTGAAAATAAGATGATGTCTGGTGAAGTGAAAGGACCATCTGCTCCTCAATTTGCATGTTCAATGCAAAGTAAATTGCAAAGTAAATTGAAAATCTTTTTTATAAAGCAGTGTGTCCTCTGGGCTGTGGTGTGTGTTTATGGGGGAAACCCTGGGCATGGTTCAGCACAAAACACGGACGGAGACGTGGACGTGGATGTAGACGTGGACATAGATGGAGATGTGGACATAGACATGGACATAGATGGAGATCTGGACATGGACATGGATGTAGACGTGGAAGTAGACATGGACATGGACGTAGACATGGACGTAGACATGGACATGGACATGGATGTAGATGTGGACGTAGATGTAGATGTGGACATGGACATGGATGTAGACATGGACATAGACGTGGAAATAGATGTAGATGTGGCCATAGACATGGACGTAGACGTGGAAGTAGACATGGACATGGATGTAGACATGGACGTAGACATGGACGTAGACATGGACATGGACGAAGACGCAATGCAGACGTAGATGTAGACATAGACATGGACATAGATGTAGATGTAGATGTGGACAAGGACGTAGATGTAAATGTGGATGTAGTAGACGTGGACGTAGATGTAGATGTAGATGTGGTCGTAGATGTGGATGTAAACATAGATGTGGACATAGACATGAACGTAGATGTAGATGTGGACGTAGTAGACGTGGACGTGAACGTGGATGTAGACATGGACATAGATGCAGATGCAGACACGGATGTAGATGTGGACATAAATGTAGATGTAGACATGAACGTAGACATGGATGTAAATGTCGATGCGGACATTGACAAGGACATAGACGTAGACCTGGATGTAGATGTAGATGTAGATGTAGACATGAACATGGACGTAGATGTAGATGTAGACATGGACATGGACATAGATGTAAATGTAGATGTGGAAGTGGGTGTAGATGTGGAAGTAGATGTAGACATGAATGTAGACGTTGACATAGATGTAGACATAGATGTGGACATAGACATGGATGTAGACATGAAAGTGGGTGTAGATGTGAACATGGACTTTGACATATGCAGACATGGATGTAGATGTAGATGTGGATGTGAATGTGATATAGATGTGGACACAGACATGGGCATGGATGTAGACATGGGTGTAGCTGTGGAAGTAGATGTGGACGTAAAAGTAGACATGGAAATAGACATGGACATAGTCGTGGACGTGGGTGTAGATGTGGAAGTAGACGTAGATGTGGACACAGACGTGGAGACACATGGACGTAGATGTAGACATAGACATGGATGTGGTTCTTGCCTCCAGAGGAGTTCCAGATGAGCCTTCATTTATTTACAGACATAGGTGTAGAATAAAGGACAGACGGACGTGGACAGAGCCTACAGACACAGACCAGTCTAATGGTCGATGCACTAGTCTGTGTTTTAACGACTCAAACCCTGTTTACATTTGGACCAGACTAACATTAGTTAACGAGGCTGGACTGAGGCATCAGACGATCTGGAACCCAGAGTCAGACGAGGAGGTTCATTAAGTCGACACCTTCACCTCAACACACCTGGAGCGTTTGATCCTGAAGGCGGAATGGATGGATTTAACCTGGAGGTGGAGGAGGAGGAAAGGAAGAGGAGGAGGGGGAGGGGGAGGAAGAGTCAAGTAAAGGAGGAGGGGGAGTGGAGTTCCTGGAGTCCATTGAGCAGATAAATGTCCACTCAGCTGTTTCCAGGTGTGAAATCCATCTGAACCTGTCCTTCAGATGTAGGAGAGACTCAGACTACCATGAAAACCAGCAAGAACCAACAGAGGAGGAAGAGGAGGAAGAGGAGGGAGAGAAGGGGGAGGAGTTTAACTCCTAATGAAAACCACCAAGAACCAACAGAGGAGGTGGAGGAGGAAAAGGAGGGAGAGAAGGAGGAGGAGGAGGAGGGAGAGGAGTTCAACCTTTTAGGTCTTTAGGGGTTAAAGATGGATTTAAGAGTTAAAGGTGTACATTTGGACCTTTAAGGGTTAAAGGTGGATTTAAGGATTAAAGGTGTATGTTTTGTCTTTAAGGGTTAAAGATGGAAGTTTTTGGGTCTTTAAGGATTAAGGTGGATATTTGGGTCTTTAAGGGTTAAAGGTGGATTTAAGGGTTAAAGGTGTACATTTGGGTCTTTAAGGATTAAAGGTGGATATTCAGGTCTTTAAGGGTTAAAGGTGGATTTAAGGTGTACATTTGGGTCTTTAAGGGTTAAAGTGGATTTAAGAGTTAAATGTGTTTGGGTCTTTAAGGGTTAAAAGTGGATTTAAGGGTTAAAGGTGTACATTTGGGTCTTTAAGGGTTAAAGGTGTTTGTTTGGGTCTTTAAGGGTTAAAGGTGGATTTAAGGGTTAAAGGTGTACGTTTTGGTCTTTAAGGATTAAAGGTGTAGGTTTTTGGGTCTTTAAGGGTTAAAGATGGAGTTAAGAGTTAAAGGTGTTTGTCTGGGTCTTTAAGGGTTAAAGGTGGATTTAAGGGTTAAGGGTGTACGTTTTAGTCTTTAAGGATTAAAGGTGTAGGTTTTTGAGTCTTTAAGGGTTAAAGGTGGATTTAAGGTGTACATTTGGGTCTTTAAGTGTTAAAGGTGGATTTAAGGGTTAAAGGTGAATATTTGGGCCTTTAGGGGCAAAAGGTGGATTTTTTGGGGTCTTTAAAGGTTAAAGGTGGATGGTTTTGGGTCTTTAAAGGTTAAAGGTGTTTCTGTGTGTAAATGTAAGCAATTATAAGGCCATCCAACAGGAGTCCAGACTCCGCCTACCTCCTCTGATGTGTTTGTTTGAGTCGCTGCATCATTAAAGCCTGTTTCCATTTTTTCCGGTTTGGCCTTTATTTCCATAACATAGTTTGTCATTATCTTCAACAGGAAACAGAGGAGCTGGGTGTGTTTGAACTCAGATCCTGAAGCTAAAAGCCTCCACATTGAGCTGAGGAACGTGTCCCTTCAGACCTCGTCTCTATCATGTGACTGAACAGGAAACCCCCCCCCAGCACTGTTTGTTTCTAAGATGTTTCCTCTGCTCAGCACCAAACCCAAATAATGGGGAAGGAGTTTAGGTTGACTTACATACCCCCACCCCCCCCCCC
>JAPTGZ010000017.1:381557-392445 GCA_029814645.1 Fowleria isostigma | reverse complement strand
AGACCCGGACCCAAGTCACCCAAATCCCCCACCGGGTTGGTCCGACTTGTATGTTAATCCAGCCAGTACTGTCCTGGTCTGGTTAGCATCAGCGACTCATTTGAGTTTCTTTTATCTGATTTCAGGTGTGAGAAGCCCCGCCCCCAGAGGCCACCGGTCCGGACCGGGTCCGTGGATAAAAGAGGTAGAACACAAAAGTCAGAATTCAAGTCAAAGGAAGGCTGGTTCCATGATTGTGATGGTTCTGCTGGTTCTGTTGAGGCTGTATTCATACCTTTGGTCCACTCATTTGGTTCAGATTGAATGCAGACTTTATTTTTTTGTTTGGGTAGATTCGCATTCTAGTTGCATATTTTGCTAGTGGACCAAAATTTGGAAACAGAAGCACATATGTGACGAACTGTGCTTGCGGAAAATTCATGGGCGGGGTCAATCCAAGAGAGCGGGTGTTTATGAAAAGAAACATGGAGGTCCTACGAGACCACTGAATAATGTCAATCGTCACTTTTTCATGTTTGATGGAAAGGTGAACAGTAGCTTGGTTTCCATGACATTTTTCTGCAAAATAAAAGTGATATTTCTACAATTTTGACAAAGTACTTGTAGGCATTTTCATTGAAGAGTGTTTGGTTCTGATGTATGATTCTAGAAAAGTCCTTTCTACCCATGTCACGATATGTCGTAGTTCTTGTAGGGAGAGAGAGGAGGGGTGTGGTCTGTGTGTACCTCATATCACTCTGCAGGTGTGTGATTGTCCCAAAACAGAGTCTTACGTCAGCGTCAATGCAGAATGGATTTATGGGACAGAAATGTACAGAATTTAGTGACCAGTTATGGATCCAGAATTTCCGAATGACTCGTGTAACATTTAATGAACCATTCTGTTATTGAACCTCTGATGGACCGGACTAGTCTTGTCTATGACTAGTGAAAATATGCGAAATGTGTTTCCATTACACTTTTGAGCAACATTTCGATATTAAAATGTCTCATAAACTGCTTGAGTTTTTGTGACATTTCTGTGTCTCCGGCCCTTGAGACATTCTATCTCCTCATTGGTCCACGTCTGTCCACGGATCATGGCTGCTGATATTGTCTACCCATGAGGCTTGGCTACCTCCAGTATTCTTGATTACCCACAATGCCATATGGGTACGGTGGCTCTTCAACCACAAAAAGGTACATGGTTCCTTGGTTTGTTTGAGCTGGAGGCTGGTTCTGTTGACACCAGATGTAAACCAGCCCAGAGTCCGTTTGGAAGCAGACCTAGACCAGCTCTTCTCGGTGGTCTGGGTCCGCATGTTTGGTTCAAATGAGAATTTGCATGTTTGTACTCATTCCTAAAAAAAGCCCGGGGAAATGAACTTTGGTCTGCTCTGAATGGACCAAAGAAAGTAGGTGTGAATCCAGCCTCAGATATGATTGCATTTCCATATACGCAGACGATACAATATTATCCAAGTTCAGTTCAGTTCCAGATACTGGACTCTGAAAACCTTCTCTGAGATCAACAAAGACCTGAATTTCAATCCTTTCATTAAATGTTTTTTCTGTGAATAAAAATGTTTTTGTTTATTAATATTTTGTTCTTGTGCAGCATCGTTGACTAAATCTCCTCAGAGTCCGACGCCACCAACGCCTAAACCCAGAAGCACTTACTCCGTAAGTCCTCCAACCCACTGAGCCCTCATGTATCCGAAATACGACACAAGTCCCAGTTTTTACTTTGAAAGTGTTGATTAGCTTTGGTTTGAGTTTATGAGTTTGTACGGAGCTGATTTTATTCATTTGAACTAGGGCTGCACAATATTGGAAAAAACTGACATTGCGTATTTTTTTTAACCCTGCGATATATATGTGATTTTCTTCTTCATTTTCAGTGATTCTGTTCTTTGTTTTCAGTGATTCTGTTCTTTGTTTTCAGTGGGTTTTTTTCTTTATTTTTGGTAATTTTTTTCATTTTTGGGGATTTCTTCATTTTCGGTGATTTACTTTCTTTGTTTACTGAGATTTTCCTTCTTCGTTTTTGGTGATTTTGTTTGTTTTCAGTGATTTTTCTGTCTTTATTTTTGGTGATTTTCTTCATTTTTGGTTAGTTTTTTCTTTGTTTTCAGTGATTTTCTTTTCTGTTTTGAGTGACGCTCTTCATTGTTGCAGAAGCAGAAGCCTCAGAGGGTGAAGGCCATCTACAACTGTTTGGCCGATAACGTGGACGAGCTGACGTTCACTGAGGGGGAGGTGATCGTGGTGGAGGGGGAGGAGGACAGCGAGTGGTGGGTGAGTTTATTCCAACACAACAGAACCTGAAGATGTTCCATCCATCAACTGGACACAAAACAGACATACACTGATGGATCATTTTTACTGAAACATCAATATTTTAATGGGATTTAATTGACTTTCCAACAGCTGTTATAATTGAAGTTCCTTGAACTCCTCCAGTTACCATCTTCTATTAAATACAATAAAGTTTATGCAATAAAACTTTAGTCCATATGTTTGTGTTCTTCCTCGTTATAAAGATCTGACTCTACATCATTAATTTAATTTTACATAGTTAAAGAACAACAAAACAAAATTAATGAAAGAATCACCAGGATTATGATGGAAGTTAATGAGACTAATACCTGTTTCACCTGGGATTAATAAAGTATTCTGGTTCTGGTTCTGGTTCTGGTTCTGATTCTTATTCTGGTTCTGATCCACCAGATCGGCCACATCGAAGGAGATCTGACCCGACGGGGGGTGTTTCCTGTCACCTTCGTCCACTTCATCACAGAGTGACTGCTGCCCACTTCCTGTTCAGTCGGACGAACTGATTCTGACCAAACCCAGAACAAGACCAGAGCAAAGACTAGAACCAAAACCAGAACCTGCAACAACAGCAACAACCAAACCTCTGACTCCTGACCCTGAACCTCAGATGACGACCTTTGACCTTCTGTTACTGTCGACAGCCTCATGACCCTGTGGGAGGAGCTTCACTGAAGATGATGATGATGATGAATAGAATAAATAAAATCCCTTCTTTCTCTTCCATGTAACAGTCACACAAACAAAACACTCAAGTTTTTTCAGTGAAAACGGAGAATTTATAATCTCTTTTTTTCTTTTTTGTGATTTTTTTTTTCTTTTCAGTCCAATCCAGATTCATTGAATTAACTCCACGTTTTTGTAACACCGTTAAAACCAACACTTCCTCATCTTCTGCATCTTGTCAAACCGTAAATAAAATAAAAAAACAAAGCGATGTGAAAGTTTCATTATAAAAAAAATAAAGAGCAGAAAAGTCTGAAGTTGAGTCACATTTAGGTGGACAACAGAGGTTTGTTAGTTTAGGGTTAAAGGTGGAGGAAGTGTACGCGTCTGCTCCAGATGTTTAATGGTCAGATGTATTTTTTATTTTTATATTTTAACTTGTCGGACAAAGGGAAACTGTTGGATTCTCCTTTTTTTGTCTTTGCTTTATGACCTTTAGACATTAAAATATTCAAACAGTTATTGTGTGGGTTTTTTTTTTTTTTTACTTCTACATCTGTGTTGTTATTATTGTCATTATTATGGTTATTATTATTGTTGTTCTTATCATTTTTATTATTATTTTTATCATTATAATTATTATGATCATTATTATTATTATCACTATCATTTCAGTCTGTGGCTGTTTTTTAGTTTTATATTTATAGTCAATAAAATTTTCATTTTTGCTCTTTGTATTTTTCATATTTTTGAAACAAAAAGTAAAAATCCTGTTCAGTTTTAAAAGCAATAAATGTAAAAATGGTCAAATATAACACAAGGAGTGATAATTAATACACAATATGGAAGTAAACCTGTGTCATCAGATATTGAAAAGTTGTATTTGCAAGATTCTTTTTAAATGTATTTCATTGTTGAACTTTTTGTTAATTTTTTTTTAGTTGTATTTTATAATTAAAATTTTTATGTCAAATTTTTTAATGTATTTTGCAAAGAATTTTTATATAGTTGAATTTGTGTTGAATAGTTGGATTTTTACAGATAGTTTCATATTAATTTAAAAATATTTATTCAATATTCTTAAATACAATGTGGTTCAAATTTTGTATAAAAAATCTCAACTATAAAAAAATTCAAATTATGAAATACAATTATTTAAAAATCTTGCAAAATACAACTATTCAATATCTGATGGCACAGATTGACTACCATATTTTGTGTATTAATTATCATTCCTTTTGTTATATTTTACAATTATTACATTTGTTGTTTTTAAAACTGAACACATATTTTGTTCAAAAATATGAAAAAAAATTGAAATATTTCATTGAACTATGTAACTCCAGTCTCAGAGAAGCGGAACCAACGTCGGACGCAGTTTCTAACGGAAGGATTTTACTGTCAACAGGAAGTAACGTCACGGTGAAACTTGTGAACGGCGCGTTGCTAATGTTAGCTAACAAAGTGATGCTTTACCTATAGTTTTTGTCATATTTGTGCGGTTAGAGTGAATAAATATGACAACCAAGCGTAAACCGGACACGGTGGTTCCGGCGGAGGAGAGTGACCAGCTGGTGATCCGGCCTCTGTGAGTAAAACGAACTTTAATCTGGTTTTAGTTTGAACTCCGCCGACTATTCGAGACTTTTAAGACCAAGACAAAAACCGACACCAAAAAACGAACGAACTGTGGAGTTTAATGAGATGTAACTAATCTTTAACACTTATACTTTATATCGGCTCCAGTAAAATACACAAACTGCGACTTTTAAAGTGTTTTTAAACCCGAAAAGTTCGAAGTTCGTCATGAACATCCTCGTGTCAAATCACTGACATCAGGAACAAGTTTATTTAGTTTTAGTTTAATTGTTCATTTCGAGCTTATGCATTCTATGTACAAACTAATTACATATACATGTATAGTATTAAATATTGTTCATATGCATCTCATGTGTACACGAATATATATGGAAAGTTTGATGTAAACACTACATACATAGAAATTTACATGAGCAAGTATACATAGAGAAATATACACAGGGAATATGCATATAAAATTATACATACAGAAATATATAGAGAGAATATGCATAGAGAATAAAACAAGTGTTCATAGTGAAATACACAAAGAAATATACACAGAGTATTTTACATTGTATAAATATACAAATATACAATATTTAAACAGCCTCTTTTGAGAAGAAGTAAAACTTATTTACTCCCACTTTCACAACATACAGAACACAAATGTTTTCTTAAGTGGCAGTTTCAGTTTTTGAGGGTTTTTTTATTAATATATTTATGAGAATATATGTTGTCTATCATGAAGGAAACTGGGTGAGAGTAAATAAGTTTTCTTTTCACTCCCTTTCGGGCTGCTAGAGGAGTATGATAATAGCAGAATTTTGTATATAGTTATTATATTTGTGTGCACATAATGGCATGTATATGACAGGTAGATCTCGTGTTGTATGTGTTATTGTGAACTGTGTTGTACATGGAGTGCACAAGCTCGAATAAAAAAAAAAAACTAGCTTGAAAGTAAATGTGTTTGTGTTTGTTTGCATATATAATCTTTATTACTTTTCTTGTTGTACAAAAGTAGAATGGCCATGAGAGGTAACAGATAAATAACTGACAAATAACTGTTTTGAATTACACTGGAAAGTCTATATTTATCTGACAACATACATGCAACAAAGATTCACAAATGTCCATTTTTTTCTTTTTTTTTTTGTCTGTTTGTGGGCAGTATTGACACCCCTTTGTTTTTGTTCTTTTTTACAAAAAAAGAGAAAAATGCACTTTTCAGCCACGATGTGATTTTACGTTGCAAGACTGTTCTGAATTTTTTAAAAAAATGAATTAAAAAAACAACAAAACAAACAAAGAAATGGCTGTGTTAACAGTATTGCGATATATCGTGATCCTAGTGTTGTGGTTTGTATTGTGTCGTCAGATTGTTGTCGATACACGCCTCTAATTACAACAATAATCCCCTTCGACTTTAACTCAGTTGAATCCATGTCCGTTCAGAGGTGTAGATATCATTCTGTGTGTTTGTTTCCAGGGGGGCGGGACAGGAAGTGGGACGATCCTGCATCATCCTGGAGTTTAAAGGAAGGAAGATCATGGTGAGTGGGAGTGGTCTACGTCACATGTAAATGTCAAACCTGCACACGCTCACAACCTGCCTGTGTTCAACCTGTGTTCTCCAGTTGGATTGTGGGATACATCCTGGTCTGGAGGGGATGGATGCGCTGCCATTCATCGACCTGATCGACCCGGCGGAGGTTGACCTTCTACTCATCAGCCAGTGAGTCCAGCTTCTGGTCCGGTTGAGTTCTGACAGGTTCTGAAGGTTCTGCTGACGTGTTGTGTGTGTCCTTCAGCTTCCATCTGGACCACTGCGGAGCTCTGCCCTGGTTCCTGCAGAAGACCAGCTTCAAAGGACGCACGTTCATGACCCATGCCACCAAGGCCATCTACCGCTGGCTGCTGTCAGACTATGTCAAAGTCAGGTGGGCTGGTACACTATTTCAGATCAGATTCAAATCAGGTTTAGATCAGATTGGTTTCAGATTGTTTTCATTGTGTTTTGTGTGTTTTTAACTGGTTGTCATCGGCAGTCACATCAGTTTCCTTGTGTTCTGTGGGATTTTTACTCTCTGGTCGTCGTCTGCAGTACCATCAGTTTCCTTGTGTTGTCGGATTACGTCACTACGTTGGTTTTTTTACTCCCTGGTTGTCGTCTGCAGTCACATTAATTTCCTTATGTTGTGTAGGTTTTTTACTCCCTGATTGTTGTCTGCACTACCATCAGTTTCCTCATCAGTTCTGTGGGTTTTAACTCCCTGGTTGTCGTCTGCAGTCACATCAGTTTTCTTGTGTTCTGTGGGTTTTTTACTCCCTGGTCATCGTCTGTGGTAACATTAGTTTCCTTGCGTTCTGTGGGTTTTTTACTCCCTGGTCTTTGTCTGCAGCAACATCAGTTGTCTTGTGCCCTGAGGGTTTTTACTCCCTGGTCAACATCTGCAGCAACATCCGTGTCCTTGTGCTCTGTGGGTTTTTAACTCCCTGGTCGTTGTTTGCAGTAACATCGCAGCTGACGACATGTTGTACTCGGAGACGGACCTGGAGGCCAGTATGGAGAAGATCGAGACCATCAACTTCCACGAGGTCAAGGAAGTCGCCGGCATCAAGTTCTGGTGTTACCACGCCGGACACGTCCTGGGTGCTGCCATGTTCATGATCGAGATCGCCGGAGTCAAGGTGAGGCGGAGTTTGAGTTGGACCTGTGATGATGTTATAGCAGTGTTAACCCATTGGTGTGTGTGTGTTCAGTTGTTGTACACAGGAGACTTCTCCCGTCAGGAGGATCGACACCTGATGGCAGCGGAGATCCCTAGTGTCAAACCGGACATCCTCATCACCGTGAGTAACAGAAGACAACAAACAACAACAAACCAACAACTAACCTGTGTTGACACAATACAATACAATAGAGTCACTCAGACTCTAATCGCTTTCATTTCCTGCTGTAGATGGTTTTTCCGTAGTTTAGGTGAAGGGGGGTAACTATAACTGTCTGTCCGTCTGTCTGTCCGTCAGGAGTCGACCTACGGGACTCACATCCACGAGAAGAGAGAGGAGCGGGAGGCTCGGTTCTGTAACACCGTTCACGACATCGTCAACCGTGAAGGACGTTGTCTGATCCCCGTCTTTGCTCTGGGACGAGCCCAGGAACTGCTGCTGATCCTGGGTGAGTAGACGGCAACGCAACACAGACGCCTAACGGCAACGCAACACAGACGCATAACGGCAACGCAACACTGACGTAAAAAGGCAACTTAATACTGATGCACAACGCAACACAGACGCGCAATGACTACGCAACACAGATGTGCAATGGCGACACAACACTGACACACAACAGCAATGCAATACACATGCACAATGGCAATGCAACGCTGATGTACAGCAGAAACGCAACACAGATGCACAATGCAACTCAGATGCACAATGACAACACGACACAGAAGCACAACAGCAATGCAACACAAAGACATGCATTTACATACATACTTATACATAATTTATACATACACATAAATACCTGGTTAAAAACCACCACATCATGTAGTAAACCCAACATACATAAATCTCCTGGTGTTGTTGTCATGGTGGTCATCAGGGGTCATGTTCTTCCATCGATGGCGTGTTCTGCTGATGCTGATGGTCTAATATTCATCCTCCGGGTTCAGGTGGGCGTGGTCTTTAACGTAGTGGTCTGTGTTTGTGGATCAGATGAGTACTGGCAGAACCACCCGGAGCTCCACGACATCCCCATCTACTACGCCTCGTCTCTGGCCAAGAAGTGCATGGCCGTCTACCAGACCTACATCAACGCCATGAACGACAAGATCCGCAAGGCCATCAACATCAACAACCCCTTCGTCTTCAAACACATCAGTAACCTGAAGGTGAGTCGCCAGTCGCCATCCCAGCCTACTCTGCGGCGAGCGCTCGTTCCATTCACCGGCGTCCGTCTGATTTCCTCAGAGCATGGACCACTTCGACGACATCGGGCCCAGCGTGGTGATGGCGTCTCCAGGGATGATGCAGAGCGGGTTGTCCAGGGAACTGTTCGAGAGCTGGTGCACTGACAAGAGGAACGGCGTCATTATCGCCGGGTACTGTGTGGAGGGAACGCTGGCCAAGGTGAACCCACAGAAACACACTAAAATACACAAAACACACACAAAAAGCATACAAAATAAACAGACAGAGAAAACATACAAAATACAAAAATCACACACTTAAACACAAATTACACACTGAAAACACACAAAATACACAAAAATACAACACACTTTGAAAACTCACAAAAATACACAAAGCACACACACTGAACACATAAATATACACAAAACGCACAAAAATACATATAACACACACTGAAAACACACAAAAACAGAGAAAACCCCCTTTGTACCTGTGAGGGTGGGTGACATCTCTACACGGTTCAGTCACTGCTGGTGTTTTACATTAGAAAACGTTGACATTCAGTTAAATCTACTCTGTGTTTGTTTGTTTGTGTGTGTGTTTAGCACATCATGACTGAACCAGATGAGATCACCACCATGTCTGGACAGAAGCTTCCTCTGAAGATGTCGGTGGATTACATCTCCTTCTCCGCTCACACAGATTATCAGCAGACCAGCGAGTTCATCAGGGCGCTCAAACCGCCGCACGTGGTACGAACCGCATGCCTCAACACGCTACAATATGCAACAACTTTCCATGATACGCAACAACTTGCCATGATATGCAACGGCACGCTATTATACACAACATGCCATGATATGCAACGACACGCCATGATACACAGTAACACAATACGCAACAATACGGCATAATACACAACAACACGCCATGACACGCAATGACATGACACGCCGTGATGCGCAACGATACGCAACAACACACCATGATACACACCGACACACCACAATACACAGCAACAAGCTGTAACAAATGCAATGACACGCTGTGATACGCAACGACACGCCACGATATGCAACGACACGCCACGATACACAATGACACACCACAATATGCAACGACACACCATGATACATAGCAACATTCCATGATACGCAATGACACGCCGTCATAGGCAACGACACGCCATGATACAAACATCATGCCATGATACGCTAAAGACACGTCACGATATGCAACGACACATCATGATACGCAACTACACCATGATACACAACATCACACACACTACAATATGACACGCAAAAATACACAAAACACACTATGATACACAACGACATGCTGTAAAAAAAAAAAAAACACGTCATGCTACGACAGTAACAGAATACAACATACTGCGACGCAACAACACACAACGGTGGAATCAAACCAGGTCAACTTTAAAAACACTGCGTTGCTGTGGGTTGATTTGTCAGATCCTGGTCCATGGCGAGCAGAACGAGATGGCGCGTCTGAAGGCAGCGCTGATTCGTGAGTACGAGGACAACGACGACGTTCACATTGAAGTCCACAATCCCAGGAACACCGAGGCCGTCACGCTCAACTTCAGAGGAGAGAAACTGGCCAAGGTCCGCCTCAGGTTCACGTCTGTCTAACACTGTCACAGGACGCACCGCCACTAACTCCCAACATGCTCTGCTCCTCAGGTCATGGGGTCTCTGGCAGACAAGAAGTGTGTTCAGGGACAGAGGGTGTCTGGGATCCTGGTCAAACGGAACTTCAACTACCACATCCTGACGCCATCCGACCTCTCCGGTGAGTATGACCCGCCTCCAGGGTAATGGGGGAGGAGTCAAATTTTCAGTTGACATTACATTTAGATAAAATAAAGACTAGTTACATTAGTGGAGGATTTTTTTTTTACCCTTGATTTTATAAAAAAACATTGTTAATCTGAGTACGGTGCATTCGGGGACCCTGGTTTTTTATGCTGTTTTCAGACTACACAGATCTGAGTATGTTGTGTTCAGCGTTCCTGGTTTTCCCTCAGTGTGTGTGTGTTTCCATTATGATGCATTCAGGGTCTGTAGTTTTCCTTATTCGTGTGTTTTCTATTACAGTGGTCCCTCGTTTATCACAGGGGTTACATTCTATAAATAACCTGTGATGGGTGAAATCCACGAAATAGAGTCAGCTTTATTTTTTACAATTATTTTATATGTTTTAAGGCTGTAAAACCCCTCACTACACACTTATACACTTTTCTCAGATGGGCATTAACATTTTCTCACATTTCTCTCTTGTTTAAACACTCTCAAAGTTCAAATCTTTGTAGATTTTCAAAAATAAGTACAGTATTATAGAATGAAACCAAAGATCAAAACCTGTTTTCAGGCCCAAACAT
>JAPTGZ010000017.1:318655-333082 GCA_029814645.1 Fowleria isostigma | reverse complement strand
TAGGACCGGAGTTGCCTACCCCTGCTCTAGTCAAATCCCCTGTTCCAGTTCATATGAATAAAGAACATAATCATTCTGTACCTGTAGATGAACAGGGACAACTCCACATCTGTTTATATTTCTTTAACTCTTTCGTTCTCTCCATCGATTAAATCAGTGTCGACGTTTATCGGTGTTGTAGTCCGTGCTCTGTCACTTTCCCGTTAATCTTTCTTCCGGCCCCCCCCCCCCAAAAAAAAAAAAAAAAGCGATTTATACTCCGGTGCAACTTATATGTTTTTTTCCTTCTTCATGATCCATTTTTTTTGGCTGGTGCGACTTATAGTCCAAAAATACATATTATATATAAATATAGTATATAAATCATGACAAATACATTTTTCTATTTGTTTTTTGAAGAATAGTTTTCAGATGTTTACATTATTCTAATGTAATCTTACTTTTATCACTGTTATTTTACTGGTCCGGCCCACTTCAGATCGTACTGGGCTGAATGTGGCCCCTGAACTAAAATGAGTTTGAGACCCCTCGTATAGGCATCTACCATCAGACGTCGTCTCTTGTCATCTCTAATAACGTTCAGCTTCGTACTTCTGCATTGGCTTTCATAACCTTTTTTTTGTTTTGTTTTCCCAGATGTGTTTTGGATCTCCTCTTATATCTGTTTATTTCTCTCTCGTTTCATCTTTTCTGTGACAAAACGCCACAGACTGAGCAATTTGTCCAGCAGAACCTCCATGTCATCCATTGTCATTACTTTTTTCTACAACCAAATGTATGTTTCAACCCCACTAACCACACCCACCTCAGTCGCGCTGAGGTGATACCAATCGCAGTGGAAAAGCAACTGTACCAAACCGAGTAGAGCTGAGCTGGTGCAGTGTGGTGGAAAGGGGGCATTAGATAGATTTGGTGTTTTGGAGAAGCCAAACCACATCTCTGGACTGTTTTATAACAGCAGGTGAACAGCTTGCTTTTTACATTTTGAAGTTTGGAAATATTTTAGACACCAACCAAACCTGCTTTCATTGGAGCATCAAAACGTCACACCATGGTGTCAAAGCCAGAGGTGCTTTTTTTTGCATGGTGTTCTGCAATCATGATCCCACCTTTATCAGGGCTCCGTGAATATCTCCACAAGAGTTAGAAAGACACGATAAAGGTGCGACCAAATGACACACCATTGTGTTTACACTGACATCAAAGGGCGAAATATTCTTGTAACATAAGGGGCTTAGTTTCAAACTAAGCCCCTTAATTTTTAAACTCAACATTTCAAAGTGCTCTGTAAAAGGGACTTAGTTTTAAATCCAGTTTTAGTCTAGTTTTAATAAATTTTTAGTTCAGTATTATTCTATTTTTAAATCCAGATTTAATCCTGTTTTAGTCTAGCTTTAATTAATTTTTAGTCCAGTTGTCAATTTTTTAATCCAGTTTTAATCAAAATTTAGTCTAGTTTTAATTTATTTAATCCAGTTTTAATCTTTTTAGTCTAGTTTTAGTCCAGTTTTTATCCAGTTTTAGTTTATTGGTCATTCAGTTTTAGTCCAGTTTATTCTAGTTTTAGTCTAGTTTTCATCCAGTTTTAGTTTATTTTTAATTCAGTTCTAGTTCAGTTCATTCTAGTTTTAGTCCAGTTTAGTTTAGTTTTAGTCTATTTTTAGCCCAGTTTTAGCCCAGTTTTACTCTGGGTTTAAGTTAGTCCAGTGTCTCCCGAGACTTCGGACTTCTGCCGGATTCCATGGTCATGTTTAGAACCCTTCAGTCATTCGTCTGTTGTATTGTCGTCTTCAGCAACCTCAGACCTCTGATTCGGAGAGCGTCACTGAGTTTTCCGCCACATCAGACAGTGAGATATACCCGCCCAGTCGCGCCAGCTCCATCACGTCAAACGCAGGTAGAAAACCCAACGTTTCAACCGGATCTGACAGAACAGAACCTCCATCCTTTCATGTTCTCTGTAAACTGGGTTTTTAAAGAAGGGCTTATTCTCACTTAACTCCGCCCCATCACAGATAATTCTGATGCATCACTGTATCCGTGCTCAGTGGACGGCTCCTCCTACAGGAAGCGTAAGGGCGATACTTTTCACCTGATGACCATGAAGAAGACTCTGGCCCTGCTTCACCTGGCACTGGTCTGGAGCCGCGAAGCACTGACGCTCAGTGATCTGCTCAGGTAAAGAACACAGCGGAACATGTAAAGAACACACCAGAATGTGTAAAGAACACACTTGAATATGTAAAAAACACACCTGAACATATGTAAAACACACCTTAACATATAAAGAACACACCTGAACGTTTAAAAACACACCTGAACATGTAAAGAACACACCTGAACATGTAAAAAAACACATGAACAAAGGGCTGCACGATTAATCGATTTTAAATCGAAATCTGATTTTTTCATTGGGACGATTTTTAAAACGGGGTAATCATAAAATCGATTTTATGTCTCATGTTTCCGAGCCGCGCGTCTCCACGCTTCTGCCTCCACCCGCCCGGATACCGTAGGCTCTTCCTCCCAGCTGTCTTTCACAAAATTCCATGTAATGACAACAGACCTTATATCACGGAACTGCAGAGTTCTGGCTCATAGTTGGACTCCGCATCCGGTGCACAGCAGAGCTCCAGGTCATATCAGGCTTCAGTCACAGTAGAGTCCTGGACGCTCTGCGTCTGACGCACAGACATCCATGTCTTTACTCGACTTCGATTCTCTTCATCATCACTCATCTGGTCCACACATGCATGACTGATGATGTCACTGACTTATATTGGTAGAACTTCTGTGGCCTATTGTGGTCATCCGTTCGTGTCCAAAAACAGGAGTGAGAGCTATTCTTACGCAAATGACAAGAGATGTATTCCATTTTAAAAATATTAAAACAAAAAGGTAAATTTACATCTTGTCACACAGTAGAAAAAACTATGTACTCTTAAGCTCCGTGTGCACCGTGCACCTTTTTCTGTCTCTTTTTTTCAGAGGTCACATAACACACACTAAAGGTGCATTAACGTGCAACACAGATAATCAGAAACTTCAATTTCACACAAATAAAACTCAAAACTACAGTGTAACTCAAATTCCAAACAATTAATTAAACAAACTTTTGATTATCCAAATAAAAATGTAAAACCTATTTCTTGATCATCTTGTTTTGGCTCTTCTAGTGGTCCATTAAAAACACATGCGACTGGTCTGTGTGTGCAAGTAAAAAAAGTCCGGTTGCGCACACCCTCCCAACACACACGTCCGCGGATCTGCCCGTACCTCTGATGAATTCTGTTCTCTTCTGTAGACCCAAAAATCAAAATCAAAAAACGAGTTTTTACTGGAAAAAATCGGGATTTTATTTTTGGCCAAAGTCGTGCAGCCCTACATGAACATATAAAGAACAGACATGAACATGTGTAAAACACACCTGAACATGGCACACATGAACATGTACTAACTTCTCGTCTCTGTTGTTTCTCCAGGTTGGTGAATGAAGGCCACGTTCCATACGTCAGCAGTTTCGAGGAGTTTCCAGAGGAGATGAAGCTCAGCGGCAGAGACTGTGTCATCTTCAGAGTTGTGGTCAGAACCCCTTGTGCTCTCGGTCTTTTGTTGTCCATGTTGTCCAGGTGTGTCTGGTATCTGAGGGGTCAGAGGTCGAGGCTGGAACCTCCAGGTGTTCTGCTCCAGGATGGACTCTGACCAGATTCAACACCATCAGTAAAGGGAATATTCAGGGTTTTCCTTTGTTTTTTCCAGAAAGTCCCAACCTATGAGCAGGTCCACAAGGAGGCGGAGCACCTCATTCACTTCCTGCAGCTTCCTGCCTTTCCTCCAATCAGCAGACAGAGTCTTCTCCATCCCACCTCGCTGTGTCTACGATACCTGACGGAGCTCAACCTGCCTGGTACTCCTCACATGGATACTCCCCCTCCTGCTGTCCCTCCTTTTCCTCATATTCCTCCTCTGCTTCCTCCAGTTCCTTTTTGTTTCTGGTTTCTCCTCCTGTATCTCCTCTTTTTCCTGTTCCTCCTCCTCTTTCTCCTCATGTTCCTCCTCATGTTCCTTCTCCTTTTTCTCCTCTTTTTCCTGCTAGTCTTCCTCCTGTTCTTCCCTCTGCTCTTCCTGTTCCTTCTCTTGTTCCTCCTGTTTCTCCTGCAGTTCCTCCTTCTGTTCCTCCTCTAGTCCCTCTTCCTGTTCTTCCTCTTGTTTCTCCTCCTCTTGTTTCTCCTCCTTTTCCTCCTGTTCCTCCTCTGGTTCTTCTTCCTTTTCCTCCTGTTCTTTCTCCTGTTCTTTCCTCTCTCTTCCTGTTCCTCCTCTTGTTCCTTCTGTTCCTCCTGTTTCTCCTGCAGCTCCTCCTCCTGCAGTTCAGTCCCTCCTCCGGTTCCTCCTCCTGTTTTTCCTCCTGTTCCTCCTCCAGTCCCTCCTCCTGTTTTTTCTCTTGTTTCTCCTCCTTTTCCTCCTGTTTCTCCTCTGGTTCCTCTTCCTTTTCCTCCTGTTCTTCCCTTTGTTCTTCCTGTTTCTCCTTCTGTTCTTGTTACTCCTCTTGTTCTTCCTTCTGTTCCTCCTCCTGTTCCTCCTCATGTTGCTTCTCCAATTCCTCCTGTTCTGCCTCCTTTTCCTCCTGTTCCTCCTCTTGTTCCTTCTCCAGTCCCTCTACCTATTCCTTCTCTTGTTCCTTCTCCTTTTCCTCCAGTTCCTCCTCTGATTCCTGTTGTTCCTGCTGTTCTTCTTCCTCTTGTTATTCCTCTTGTTCCTTCTCCGGTTCCTCCTGTTCTTTCCTCTGTCCTTCCTGTTTCCTCCTCATGTTACTCCTCTAGTTCCTCCTGTTCCTCTTCTTGTTTCTCCTCCAGTTCCTCCTCTGGTTCCTCTTGTTCCTCCTCTTCTTCTTTCTCCTGTTCCTCCTTAAACCATCTGTTCTCCCTTTCAGATGATCTCTATCCCTGGGTTTGTGAGTTGATGAAATGTGCTAAATTGGACGACGTTCTCCAGAACCGCTTCGACCCGACCTCACATCGGAAGTTACCACATTACGACGTCCAGGCAGCGGCCATCATTATCGTCACCATGAAGTTTATCTTCGGCCTCAACGACCACGTGGAATGGTAACAGCTTTTACTTCCTCTCCTATCGCCGCATCTTCACCACATCTGACGACCTCCTGGCCTTTGACTTCCTGACCTTTGACTTCCTGGTGTGTTTCAGGGAATCATCTACTCGAGCGTCGGCACATCCATACTCAGGTGCGAACAGGTACGTGATCATGTGACACATCCGTCGTCGTTGTTGAACTGACAGCGCTGACTGCGTCCAACAGGAAGTGTCTTCAACCTGAGGAGGTGGTACCGACTGCTGCAGGGGGCGGTCCTCCGAACCCAGAGGAGGAGGGACGACGACAATGCTAGGTGAGGTCACATTTACGATGCAACACAACAAAAATAACGCAACAAGAAGAGAACTACGGTGCAAGGAAATGACAATGACGCAACTAGATGACAACAACGCAACAACACGACGACGTAACAACACAATGATGTAACAACACGACAATGATGTAACAAAACGACAACGATGTAACAAGATGACCATGCAGCAAGACGACGCAACACAATCACAACGCAACAAGACGATGACACAACAACACAACGACGATGTAACAAGACATCAGTGCAACAAGACAATGCAACACAATTACAACAAAACAACACGATGACCTAACAAGACAAGGACGCAACAATGACAACAATGCAACAAGATGACAGTGTGACAAGATGAGAATGATGTCAAACATGTCAACCACATAAGCTCCTCCTCCTGATTTTGAGCCTTTCAGACGTTTTTGTAATTCTTTAAATAATTCCTATTCTTTTGTTTTTCAGGAAACAGTGGGTTCCAAAGAAAATATTATCCTTCGATCGACAAGGATGGAATATGGCCATGAAGAGGAAGAGTACGATGACTGCTCTTCTGTCCACTCCTCTTCTTCTCCTCTTTCTTTGTCTTCTCCTTCTTCATCTTCTTCATCCTCCTCTCCTTCTTTTTGTTCTTCTCTTTCTTCTTCTCCTCTGATCCATCTTTCTTCTCTTTCTTCAGGAGTGTCCAATGAGCTCCAGTCATGTTTCAAGAAGTTGACGTCTGGTCACTCCGACCATCCTGTCCGACCTCCATCCACCTTCCGGTTCTTCTGGGGGGATGGAGACGACGCTGACGGTCCCAGCCTCCACCATCAGAAGCTGGATCTTCTTGTAACGCAGGCAGACGGCATCCTGAAACCGACCAATGAGAACTACTGGCACGCGGCACTGCGAGACTGCAGGTGAGACGGCGGCGGCACAGACCCAGTGTGGTCTGGTACAAATGGTGGTTCTGACGGCGGTTCTGGTCCTGGTTCTTGTCTTCAGGTCGTGTCGCGAGCGCGGTCATTACTCGGAGGTGGAGCCTACGCTGCCTCACATGTTTGCGTGGATGCTGCAGCTCTTTGCCTTCGTTCTCGACCTGACGCCAGCGCTGATCTACATGGAGGTTCTGAGGGTGGAGAGGCGGGTCCTGGGCACCAGAACCCCCAGTTCCGGAGAGCACACAAAGTTCCTGAACTTGCAGCCCAAGATGAGGAGGGCGGAGGCAAAGGAGGGGACGCCAGTGACACAAGGACGAAGAAAACGAAAAAAAGCATCAGACTGAGTTTCAATTGTCGGTGGTGCATTCAGGAACTGTCTGGAAACTTCAGTTGTTTTGGTTCCGTTGACTTTGCTCTGGTTTTTGGTTCTTTTATTTTATAATAAATGTTAAAGACTTAAGTGTAAATGTGACGTTCATCTGATTCTCCTGAAAAACGCCATCGAGAACCAAATCTGTCTCAACATTTGACATCAGGTAAAAAAGACACACAAGTACATTCTGGTTTTGTCCTTTTTTTTTCAGAAGATTTCCAGTATTTACTGTTTTTATTTTTATTTTTTCATTTGACATGATGACGAGACAAAACGAAGACGCCGCAACAAGACAAAAAACTGCAACAAGACAAACATGACACAGCAAGATGAAAATGATACAAGATGACAATGACGAACCAACAAGATGAGATTAACAAACTACGCAACAAGACGAACAAGATGAAAAAACAAAAGATGCAACACAAAAGATGACTATGACGCAACAAGACTAAAACAAAATGAAGACAAGAACAATGAAACAACGAAGACGACACAACAATGTGACAGCAACACAACAAGATGACATGACAGCAATGCAACAAGACGAAAATAATGCAAAAAGATGAAAACGACAAATGACGCAACAAAATGAAAACAGCACAATACGTTGATGACGATGTTTCAACCTTCTGTTATCGTTCATATTTAGATTTGTTAATTCTATTGCTCATAAACCCTTTTAATTCCTGTTCACATTGTCTTTTTTTTTTTTTTTTTTTTTTAATTTTTTTATTTTTTTAAAAGTATGCAACAAAGAAAAAACATAACACATTTCCAGTATGTGATACAGGGATGTTAATGTTGACGGTGACGGGGCTCATTCTTACTTAATCTTCCTTATTTTCACCATAAAAGGTACTTAAGAGTGTTGATGACATCTTTTAAATCATGTCACATTAACTGTAACTGATGAACTCATGTAACGTGTTTTTTCTGCAGGTTTAACAATAAACCCCAGTTTGTGGCAGGGACGATGATCAACCACCAGGAGGCGACGGAGGCCTGTGAAAACCAGCAGGTAAAAGCTGAAGAAACAAAGAATGAACAGGTTTGATAATGAGGAACTCCATCCAGGAAAGAGTCAACATGAGCCACTTAATGTAATGAAACAATAAAATAATAAAATCAGGTTCATTTGAGAACCAGAAATAAAAGATAAAATGAGAAAAACGTAGTTGACAAAATGAAACAAATCTGAAATATTTTTTTAAATTTCTAATGTTAAACTAAGAAAATAGAATTAAATATGGAACAGAAAAAATAAATACCTTGTTAGAGTAACAGGCGTTTGGTAAAGGCTGTTTAAAGGTGTAAAACTAAAATTGATTATACTGAAAAGAATGAAGAAAAAAACGCATCTAACGCAAACTAAAGTATGACAGAGTTAATGAAAAAAATATTTATACCTATAAAAAAAAACCACAAAAAATCCAAAGACAGACCCAGGAATAAATAAAAATGTTAGTAAAACTAAAAAATAAACAAAAGTAAAGAAAATATTTAAAGTAAATATAGTGAAAATTAAGTATTTATTTGATGTAAAATGATCAGTGAGTGAAATGTAAAAGTGTCAAAATTCCTGATCGAACTAATAAACAGAATTAGTTAAAATATAATTAAAGAGGAAAAATGTTTGAAAATGATTTTAAAAAATTAAGTAAAGTCAGTAAAACTAGAAAATAAAAGAAATGATTAAAAAAATTGAAATAAAGCAAATATAGTGAAATATATTACGTATTTATTGGAAATAAAATGATCAAGGAGCGAAAATGTAAAGAAAAAATGTCAAAATTTCTGATTGAACCAATAAAATAACTGAGAATTAACTTAAAAATATAATTAAAGAGGGGACAATATTTCTGACAATAATTTAAAAAGTCAGATAAAAATGTCAGTAAACCTAGAAAATAAAAGAAATTAACAAAAGAAAAGAAAAATATGGAAATAAAGCAAATATAGTAAGTATTTATTTGAAATAAAATAATGGAAGCAAAAATGTAATGAAAAAGTGTCAAAATTTCTGATTGAACCATTAAAATAACTGGGAATTAACTTAAAAATATAATTAATTGTATTTTTCTGACAATAATTTCAAAAAGTCAAGTAAATAAAAGAAGAAAATAAATACAATGCTTTAATTATTTCAGAATAATTGTGTAGAACAATGTGTTGTGAAGATAAAGAAGTAAAAATCCTTATAAATGATTTAAAAAAACAAACACAAATTAAACAGATTTAATTGAAAATGTGATAAAAACCAAATATTAAATGAAGATGAGGGTGTTTTTCATTGTATCTGACGGTCCCTGAATGCACCGTCTCCTCCTGCCGAGGTGATGTGAGGTAACGCTGCTCTCTGTAGTATCGCCGTGGCAACGTGCCCAACGCGCTCAAGTTACCTAGCAACAGCCGCAGCGGAGACAGGGAACATGGGAACACGGGAACATGGGAAAAAAAAACACACACACACAAAGAGGTGAAGATTCAGGAAAACTGTCTGTGAATAAAAACCATTAAAACATCGACAAGGAAATGAATAATTTCACAAACGTTAAAAAAAACAGACGCTTAACGGTTTATTTTTGCCGTCATTTGTTAAATCTGACGTAAAATCTTAACGACAATGGAGATGATGAGAATTAAACCGGACAAAAACAGGTTGATTTTTGAAGAGATTTAAGATGAAACTGAACGAAATGTGGTTTAAAAGAACTACACGTCACTACAAATAACATTAGAGTCAGTAAAATGAAGAAAAATCTCATAAAGCTGGATCAAATCACTTTAATTTTTAACTCTATTTAAAACATAAAGTTACAACTGACTTAAATCTGTTAAGAAACATGAAAATACGTATTGAATTTTCATTTTGAATTTAAGAAAAAAAATAAAAAGTAAAAATGATTCATGTTCCAGGAATAAAAAATAGAATTTACATCAGAACAATTAAGTTAAAAAGACTTAAATCGACTTAAATGGTTTTACAACTAACCTGAGGCTGAAAATGAAGGTAGATTTATTTCACAGAAGTCAAATGAAAAACAAAAAAAGAAATAAATGAATGTGATATAAAAACAAAAGATAAATAGAAACTTACAGTTTTATTATGGTTATTCTCCTCAGTTATAAACTGTCAATGATGCATCTGATCTGAACAAAAATAAAAATAAAACCCGATTAAAACAGTGAAACTTAAATTTGTTTTTAACTGAACTTTAACCATTCAGACCCGAAAGCATCCACTGATCTAAACTGTTTAATACCTGTTGATCCACTAATCCTATCAATACATGTCAATAATTGGTGTAAAATATAGTTATTCATTTGTTCATGGTCATCAGATTTGATCCATTTGGACATTCAGAGGCTCCATAGTTACCATGGAAACACTGTCATCTACAGCATTGATTCAACAGTAAAACCATGGAGTTGGACCAATGACAGTGGATGGACACATTGGGGTTATGACCAATAAGAAACAAAAAAATAACATGAACAAAAATGACTTAAAAAATAACAAAATAATAAATAATGTTTAAAAATAAGTAAAAAAAATGACTAAAATGAAGAGGAAAAAAGAATAAAATGAGCAACAAAATGAACAAAAACAGTCAGTGATCAATAAAATAGACAAAAATGAATAATGAATCAACAAAATAACATGAACAAAATAAGTCACAAACTGAACAAAATTGAAGAAAAAAATATAAAACAAGCAAAAAAAATTAACAAAAACAATAAAATGAATGAAAATAAAACTCTTTAAAAAAATATAGAGAAAAGAAGCAACAAAATGAATATAAACAGTCATTAATAAAATGAGCAAAATGAATAAATATCTGAAACATTGATCAGTAACATCATGGTTTAATGACAGCGAATGGACACATGTTTATATTTAGATTAACAATTAAATGAACAAAAATAATCTGAAAAAAAGACAAAATAACATGGTAAAAAACAAAAAACTACTAAAATAAAGTGAGAATAATACAATGAGCAACTAAAAGAACAAAAAAAAGTGATCAATAAATAGACAAAAATGAATAACAAATTAACAAACTAAACATTTGCAAAATCAGCCACAAACTGAACAAAATTTAAGAAAAAAATATAAAAGGCAAAAAAATGAACAGAAACAAATAAAATGAATAAAAATTAATAAGAAAATCTTCAAATTAAATTTCAAGTAATATTTATATGCACTTAAACTTACTACAAATAAATTATTAAATATATATTCTAATCATGATAGTCTGTGCTAATTAATTGCAAATAGGCAATACACAATAATCTCTTACTTAATTCTTCTACATTGTATCTAGGTATTAATTTATTTAATCATTATATAATATTTTGTCATAATTCTACATACAGAGATTGTAATGAACTCATTCAACAGTATTTATATTTTATTGTTTACATTATATAACCAAAATATGTGTCAAAAAATAGGAACACTGTACAGTCATGGCAGAGTTACCACAGATAACGGTTAACTGTTTACTTACACAGTAATAATTACATAGCAGCAATGGTAAGAAGACTACAACAACACTAATGATAAAGAACAACACATACTAGCAACTTTATGGTGTTTATTTTATGGTCATTTTTTACAGTGTATATATTTTTTATATTATATTTACATGTAAAGTGGCGTGGATGTGGTTCTGGTTCTGGGTCTTTTTTTTTTTTCACTTAATTTTATAGTTTATTTTGAGCTTGTGCATTCCATGTACCATAAGCATCTTTGAGTGTCCAAATTATTATTATTATTATATTTATTTATTATATACATTTCACTATATGTATACAGATATACATGAAGAATTTGCTGTAAATACTATATACATAGAGAAATATATATTTGGAGAAGTATACAAAGAAATATGCATAAAGAAATACACATCAAGAAGTATACATAGAGAAATGTATATATAGAAGTATACATAGAGAAATATACATGAAGACTTTTATATAGAGACATTGGTTGGAAACGTTATGTGTAGACAATATACATAATACATGAATAAATGTCAATTTTTTTTAAAAATATAACCCTAGTACATGAAAGAAAGTAAGAAAAAGTAGAACTTCTTTTCTCCCCCCCCAGGTTCAGTCGTTGATGAATGTTTTCATCAGAATGCGTTCATTAAACCAACGTCACACATTCAGCGACCGTTAAAACATGTTCATGACGATCGACAAACGCACAAAAAAAACGAACGAAAAAATTAGCGAACGAATAAAGACCAGAGGATGGAGTGAGTCCAGGTGGAGTCTGATCAGCAGGCGGCGATAAATCCACACACAAAAACAACACCTGATGGAGTCGAAATGTGGAGGAAGAAAGAAAAGGAAAACTGAAGAAAGACAGAAACCACCTTTAACGTCAGCGCGATTCACTTCAGTTTATTCAAGGACTTCGACAAAATTAAACCTGAATCTGATCCACAAATAATATATTAAAGATATGAAAAGGACAAAGAAAACATCTGAAACCTTAAGAAAACAGCAGGGAAAGTTCATTAGATAAAAACTTAATAAAAGACCACAGATAAAAATCTGATAGAGTGACTTCTACAACAGAGTCGAGAGTTTTTACCATAAACTGTCTTTATTTTAAGAAAAATGACATTAAAGAAATAAAAAAATGTAAAAACATGTTTGACACGGTGGACTGATTTAAAAAAAAATGAAATAATAAAGAAATTCAGTGTTTTAACGATGAAATGATTAATTATGAGTTTAAAAAAATGAACAAGCTAAATATTTAGGAGGAAATATTCACTTAAAAACTATTTAACAACCAAATATATGACAAGGAACCAGACCAGAATGATTTATTAAACACGAATGAAATAAAAACATGTTCACACGAAAAATTTTAAAAAAAGACAAAAACATAGTCGACAAAATGAAACAAATCTGAAATGTTGAAGACAATAAATACATATGGAAGAGAAAAAGAAATACCTTATAGTAAAAGGAGTTTGTTAATATAGAAGTAAAACTGTAAAATACAACTGATTAAACCAAAAAAGAAAAACAGCATCTGACACAAATTAAAGCCATTTATGATAAAGATTTAATGAAAACAGTCATGTATGCTTGAAAATAATAATAATAATAATAATAATAATAACAGAGAAGAAACAAAAATCTAAAGACAGATTAAAAATGATGGGTAGAAGAGACAAAAACAGAAAGTTCATTAGATAAAAAGTAATCAAAAATCACATAAAAATGAGAATGACATGAATGAGTTAAAAAAAAATAAAATTCTGTTTTAACGATGAAATGATTCAATATAAGTTTAAATAAAGTAAAAAAATATGAACAAACTAAAGACTTGAAAGAAAAATCTGAGAAAATATTCAGTTAGAAACTATTTAACAACTAAATATATATGACAAGAAATCAGAATATAATATTTTATCAAGCACAAATAGTAGAAATTTAAAAAATGTTCATACGAAAAATAAATGAATCTAAAATGAACAAATAAAAACTAATAATAATGACGGACCTTGCCTCACACGCTTGGTCCCTAATAAAAGTACAAACACTGATATTTAGACAAGAATTAAAGAAAAAACGAATGTAGAGAAATTGTTTAAAATATGAATGTGAGAAAAGTCACAAAGTTTATCAGAGAAAATTTAAGTTAAAATCATTATTTTTGCAATTCTTTAAATTAAAAACTAAAGAAACTGATTATGAAAAAACCTGCAAAAATAAACAAATAAAACCAGGACGATGTTAAAACCTGACATTTTTAGGATGAAATGTTGAACAATTTGTTTTTAATAAAAACTCTGTAAAATGAAAATAAAATTACAAAAGACAATCACATTTTGCCTTGATTAAATGGACTTTGTTGCATTTTTGTGAATAGTCATTTTTATGTTTTTATTATTTTCACCCAAAACTGTCAAAGATTTTCTACAAATTAAAGATTTTGTGAGAGAAAAGTAATGAAAAAATCATAAAACCTGAGTTGGTCAAATGAATTCAACTCATTTTTTTGTTCATTTGTTGATGAAAATTTTAAACATCCTCAAGGAGAAAGAGTTTAGAAGAAAAAAAAAGCGGAGAAAAAAACAGTAAAAAGACGAGGAATTTAAAAAGTTATGTTTTAAAAGATGTTTAATTTATTAAAATTTGTATCAAGACAATTAAAACCTGATGTTAATGAAGAATTAATTAGATTTAACAGAAAAATGTGAACAAATAAAAAAAAAGAAATAGAAACAAATGACAGGATAAAAGAGAAAATAGATGAAAATGCTCATATTTAGACAAATTCAAGACGTTAAAGTCATTAAATGAATGAATGTGTTGGATTAAACGTGTAAAAAACATTTACAGATGAAAAACTGGAACAAATGAAAAATATGAAATGCAAAGAAGTTGAATTCATTTTTTTTAGTCAATTCGTGATTTTAAGAATGAATAAACGCTAAACAATAAAAATATGTCATAAAAATGAACATATTCAAGCAGAAAAATCACAGAAAACCCAGAGTTCATCCATTTTGTGTATTTTGTGTTTATTTGTTTTTTATTTATTTGATGCATTTCCATAGTTATGTCTGACTCTGAACCGACTCTGCTTCCTTCATATAAACAACATGTACACGTGCTGCTGGACAAGCCCCGCCCTCTCAGCCCCACCCCCCTCTGAGGTTTCAGTTCTTCACTGGTCACA
>JAPTGZ010000017.1:292080-302377 GCA_029814645.1 Fowleria isostigma | reverse complement strand
AAATAGCGGACGAGACTCAGGGGGCGTAACCACGAAACTGCGTAAGTCGCGTCCGGCGTAACCCGAGGACCGCCTGTGTGTATATATATATATATATATATATATGTATACGTAAGTGTGTGTGTGTATGTTATTTGGTTCTGTTCTGTTCCAAACCTGTTCACACCCTTTCTGAGTTTGATTCCGCACCTGTCCGTCATCATAAGGCTAACCTTACTGTTTGTGCAGGTCGAGCGCCACCTGCTGGTCGCCATGGAGCAGAAACAGTGCACCATCGAGTATCATGACCTGGAGGCGGCCGAGGCACTGGTCAGCATGAGCTTCTGGGGTCAAAGATCGCACAAGCCCCGCCCGCTAACACCAACCTCCGACTCCTGTGACTCCATTCAGCTCCACTCAGAGGGCGTCGACACTCCCAAGGACCTGATCGCTCTGTCCTCGCTGGTAAGACCATGAAACCATGACGACACACACCAGTAAAATCACACCTGTGTTACCATGACGACATGTGACCTCTGTCTGTCTCGTCGCAGTGTATGACTCCGCCTCACAGTCCGAGCTTCGCCGAAGCCTCCACCACCGCTGTCCTCACTACCACCTCTGCTCTAAGCCCCGCCTTCAGACCGGTCTTGCCTCGCCCCAGCTTCAGCGTCGGCCCCGCCCCCCTCCTCAGCGACGCTCACACCTCAGAGACCTCAGCACTTCCACCTCACTCTGTATCGTGCTGTGTGGCCCCGCCCAGCAGAGCCATGGCCACCAGCGTCATCCGCCACACTGCTGACAGCCTCAGCCACGGCCACCCCGCCGCCGCCACACCCTCAGATACACCCACGCCGCTTCCGCCAAAGGCTCCAGACACACCTCCAGGGGGCGGGGATGAGCTGCCATCGTCTCCTGTCAGCCCGCCGTTGTTCACCCCGTCTTCCACCCTGTCTTCCCCCATGTCTTCCTGCTCCACTCCATCCTCGCCACCGGTGTCCGGGTCCCCCGTCCTGTGCCAGGTGTTCCCGGTAAGCGGGCGGACAGGAATGATCTCCGCCTTCGTCCAGGCTCCGGTGCAGGTGCAGACGCAGGCGGGGCCAAAGCCCATCCTGCCGCAGTCGTCATCTGGGTTTCCGCCGCCGTTGCTGGTGGGCTCGGCCGTCCCCCAGGGGACAGTGATGTTCGTGGTCCCACAGCCGCCAGTGTCCCAGACACCACAGGGCCCACAGGCCGTCATGACCCTGGGCAACACCAAGCTCCTCCCCCTGGCCCCGGCACCGGTCTACATGCCCACGGGGGCGGGCGGTGGCACCTCGCAGGCCGACTTCTCCCGCAGAAGGAACTACGTCTGCAACTTCCCCGGCTGCAAGAAGACGTACTTCAAGAGCTCCCACTTGAAGGCCCACCTCCGCACACACACAGGTAGGGGTCAAAGGTCACAGGTGCCTCCTCCACAGAGGGAGGAGGCACTGAAACCCAAAGAAAAAGCACCCCCAGAAAAAAGGTTTATAAGAGACGCAAGAGCACAAATGAACAAAACAATCCAGAAAAAATAAAACATCTGAAAAAAAAATGAGAATCAAAGAAAAACAAACAAGTAACATATTTAAGATGACGAGTAAATGAATCAAATAATGAAGTAAAATGAAGACGGATGTTTTCTACTCTTCAGATGTTCCATTCCTTTAGTGAACGTGTGTTTTCACTGATCTGACTAAACTTTCAGTGTTTGGGTTGAATTCTGTCGACAGTGAAATAATAAAATAGTTAAACTGACACTGAACATGTGAGCATGGCTTATTTACACTCACATTAAAAAGGTCAGTTTATTTTTATTCATTTATTTATTTTTATTTATTTGATCAGGGACAATGCACAAAAGACATTAGTCTATTACAAGAAGGGATGCCATGTGCCAGGTTATAGCAAAAGATGCTAATTTCCACCCGTAGTCCCTGGACAGGTTGATGTTACACCTACAAAAGTACATGAAATTACTGTATAAAAAATCATACACATAAAATCATTATTTCAATCACATCTTTAAAAACAGTCCCACTTCAGGAAACTCCATCATTTACTAAACCATTCAGACAGTATCACAGTCACTGAGTGCATACAGGTTTGTTTTGACAATAATCAGTTTTTAAAATCGTGGGATTCCCCTGGAGGTCAGAGGGTGAAGAACTCCTCCCTCTGAAGACTGGGGGCAGTGGGTGGGGCATGTCAGGGTGGGATATGGGGGTTAAGGATTTTCTGCAGTTACAGGGAATTGAACCAGAAACCCCAACACTAATGTCTGTCTTCTCTTCCTCCTCCCTCTTCTTCCTCCCCCTCCTCCTCCTCCTCCTCCAGGGGAGAAGCCGTTCAGCTGTCACTGGGAGGGCTGTGATAAAAAGTTCGCCCGTTCTGATGAACTTTCTCGCCATCGTCGAACACACACCGGGGAGAAGAAGTTTGTGTGCACCGTGTGCGACCGCCGCTTCATGCGCAGCGACCACTTGACCAAACATGCCCGGCGCCACATGACCGCCAAACGGACGTCGTCGTGGCCCACCGAAACCCGAGACCTCAGCAAAGTGGCCCTGCCCAAGGGTCTGCCACGAGGCCCCGCCCTTCCGGTCGGTGTCTTGGTTCCCGCGGCCAATTAAACGCCTCATCCAGGAGCCCACGGGGCAACTCAGGACGCCAGGGGGAGGGACCACCAGAACCACACCCACCACGGTCCACCTTGGGTTGAATCAGCTCAGCTGCCGCCAAAACCGATCCTCCGACTGCGTTTACAAGACGCGGAACTGAGAGAAACCGGATTCAAACCACGGACACCATGTCATCAGGTCAAAACCACGACGCGTCACACGTCTCACAGCGAATCTGCTTCAGACAGTTTATCTACATGAATTCTAACTTTGCAAAGAGGTGAACTTTAACCTTTTGACATGAACAGGATCATTTGTATCAACCAAACACTGTCTACGGCGGTAGAATCCGTCTACAGCAGCAGTGTCAAACACACGGCCTGGGGGCCAAAACCGGACGGTCCGGTCCAGGAAAAGCAAAAATGACACGGACATACGAACTATCATTTCAGATCCATTAAGTGGGTCAGAGCGGTAGAATACCATCATCGTTACCTAAAAATAATGGCAAGTACGGTGTAAAAAAAACCCAACTCAAACAACATGATGAAAATCGACAGTTTCCTTAAAAATTAGTATAATTTAACCAATATTCAGCCTCAGTTTATCATTTATACATGTTTTTTATAATGTACAGATCACAGTGGATCTACAAATACAACATTTAAGAACAGACAGAATATTGGTACAATTACACTGATTCATATTAAAACATGTCAGGTTGTTTAATAATTCTTCATGTGTAATGTAATGTAATCTAAGTCCCAGTGGACTATTATTAATCAGACTGACTTATGACTTAAAAAAAAAAAACCTTTGGCAAAAAAATGTGTCCCATAGTGTTAGAAATAGACCAAAACATATTATTACAAAAATGTTCATTCTGGTTTATAAGGATGTGCTATTATCTTAATTGACATTCCAACACACCAATTTCATTAAAGTTGCAAAACACCGACCAAATGTGTCCATCAGTGGGGCCATTTTCAAGTGTCTACCATTCCCACATGATTGATCTTAAAATTATTTCGAAATACAAGAAATGTGTGGAACAACCCAGATTAAATATGTGACACGTCACAATAATATCTCATATGGTTTTCACACAAGAACACCATACCAAACCCCATTCACATACAATGGGAACAGAATGCTGACAGCTGATTGGCTGAAATCATCCCCACTCTAACTCTGAGTGGAAAGGGTTGAGTTTTATGTTAGAAAATCTTCAAACAACTCTTCATAACCCACACCAAGACTCTGACTAGTGGCAAACACACGGGTTACCTTCAGGAAATGTAGGGAAGTCTAGTTGTTTAAATTATTCACTTTTTTATTAAAGAATAGTTTGTAAATGTAAATATTTTCATGTAATATTACTTTTTTTTTTTTTTACACTAAAACAGAAACATTGACAGTTGTCATTATTCATAGGTTGATATAATTGTGTTTTACTGGTTCTGATCCACTTTAGATCCTAATGTTCCGTCAGTGGAACCTGAACTCGTGTCATATCTTTTTAATTTCACACATTCATCCCGTGGGCTGGATCCGACTGTTTGGAGTAAACTGTGTTTTTACGCTTCCATTAAATTGTCCAAAAATACAAGTTTAGATCCCAGATGGGGTTCAGAGTCGGATCTGGATTGGTCTGGGATATTTCCTGGAATGAGGCAATGTGTTGACGGTCCAGTTTTCATCCACGTTGTCGTTAAATTCAACTTCCTGTCGTGTTACAACTGCGTATCAGGGCCGCATAAGAAAATAAAATCACTTGTCACTACGAAATTAAAGTCATAATATAATGAGAATGGTCATAACTTAAAAAGCTCATTTAATAAGATTAATACCATAGTTTTATGCGATTAAAGTCCTAATATTTTGAGAATAAAATCACAGTTTATTTATTATGGCTTTATTTTTGAAATATGACTTTAATCTCAAAAGGGATGGCATTATTATTATAAAACTATTACTTTATTGTCATTATAATGTGAAAAAAACTCATTTAACAAAAATATACTTTTCTGAGATTAAAGTTGTAATATTTTGACTTTAATGTAATATTTCAAAAATAATCTCAGAAAAAGTACAACTGTATTTTCAGTAAATAATGAATTTTTTAAAACTATGACTTTATTCTCGTGGTGATGAGCATTTTTATTGTCTTATGTGGCCCTAATTTGCCGTCGTATCCTCATCAGATCGCTTTGATAAATTCACTCCACGAGGACACACTTCTGTTTCCAAACTCCGTCGCCGTCGTACGTCATTTAACACGTCCTCGGTTTTTTTCGGCGTGTGGGCGGAGCTGCCGGTGTCGCACTCCCTGCTCAGGACATTGAATTCCCACCAATCACAAACTGACTGTTGGAGGAAGAGGAGGAGGAGGAAGATGAAGACAGGCTGCTGCTCATCCACTGACAGAAACCAACAAAAACCTGACATTGCACTGGATTTTGGAATAAACGCTTGTTTTTGTACTTTCCCTCTCTCTCTCTCTCTCTCTCTCTCTCTCTCTCTCTCTCTCTCTCTCTCTCTCCGTGTATCCTCATGTTTACTTCATGTGTACAGTAAACGTCACATTCAGCAAATGTATGCACTCTTTTTATGTTTTGCCAAAGCCTCTTTATTGTGCTTCTATTATCGGCCGACTGGTGTAAATATTGTACATTTATTGATATCTATATGAATGTTACGTGTATTCCAATTCACATTTATTGACCGTACGACTTATTGATATTTTCAGATGTCAGTGGACAGTATTCCTCACTGTGATACTACCTACTATCTTTGCTTTACACATTATTATTATTATTATTATTATTATTGTTATTATTTAATAAACATTTGTTGAGGAATAAGTGCTGTTTTTGATAGCTTGATTTGGCCCATAGTGTAGCCAGTAAGAAAATACCTCATGTTATTAAATGTTATTCTTAATAATAACATCTTATATCAGAATAATCCCATTTCTGAACATTTGCCTGTAAGCGATGATGAAGAATATGGCTTTTATAATAAAAAATTTACAATTAAAGCACTGTTGGTTTGATGTTGCTTTGTTTCCACAGGAATAAATGTGTCGTTTTTAGCGTTTTATGACCCCGCCCCCTGAAGGGGAGTGGCAAGTGGTGTTGTTTTTGGTTCAGTTTTATATGTTTGTATTTTTTATCATTTAAGCAGCAAAAGTATTGGTTGAATTTGTACCAGATTGGATTTTTAGATTGCCAGTGACCCAGAATAGATGTGTTTACATTTTGGGAAAAGTAGGTCAAAGTTGAAATTTTAATGATTTTTTTTCTTTCCCATTTACTTATAATGGGCAGAATTTTCATAAAAACATCAATTTCAACTCAATTTATGCAAAGCATTGCAAAGATATGGAGATTAAATTTAGACATCACTGGAAAATGTCTTAACGATAGCTTGGTTTTGAAGCTTTTTGTCTTTTGTCTTTTTTTCCCATTAATTTGTAATGAGTGAAATTTCAAATGTCTTTAAAAACATCAATTTCGCCTCAAATTACTTTAAATGTTGCAGAGATAGATTAATTTTTGATATCACTGCAAAATATCTAAATGTTATCTTGTTTTTTATTTTTTTTAAAGTTCCCATTTACTTATAATATGCGAAATTTCAAATCACTATAAAAATGTCAATTTCAACTCGGTTCACTTAAAACTTGGCAGAGATATAGAGATTGATTTTAGACATCACTGTGAAATATGTAAGTGATAGCTTGTTTTGGAAATTTTATGATTTTTTTTTAACAATTTCCCTATTTACTTACAATGGGTGAAGTTTCAAATCATAAAAATGTCAATTTAATTCAATTTACTCAATATTATAGAGATCAATTTTAGACATCACTGCAAAATATCCAAGTGATAGCCTGTTTTTTAAATTTTTGTTAAATTTTTAAATCTTTTTCACCATTTACTTTTAATGGGCGAACTTTCAAATGTTTATAAAAGCATCAGTTTTGTTTCAGTTCAAACTTCACACACATATTTTTTTTATATTTAACAAATATTGAAAATGGATGAAAGAGTGAATCGATGCCAAAATAAGCTTGAATATGTGTGAGGGGAGAGGCTTGTACCCGGACCCACTTGTTTTTCTGAAACTATCTGTAACAAAAACTTGCCTTTTTATTAAATTTTCCTGAAACTTCCCTTGAACAGTCTTTATTCTGCAGATTTTTTTTACTTTTTAAATTATTGGAGACAGAAAAAAATCTACTCTAAACAGTTTTATTGAAAACATTGATACATTTTAATTTATTCAGTTAATTTTTAATTAATTTATTTTTTAAATACTCAGACTTGTTGAAAAGGCAGGTGGGATAAAAAAAAAAAGGGAACATGTTATTTACAGTCAGAAAATGTGACAATAAAATCAAGAAAAGAAAAACAGTTAAACATGAGATAAGACAAAAGGTTAAAAATGAAATGAAACAAATAACAAAAATGACATTAACTTCTTTACAATTTAAGATGTTTGGATGACTATTGATCTATAACTTATAAAAATAAAATAATTGACACTGAAATTCTTTATTTTGATGCACTTGGAACATCTTTTTTTAATCTAAAATAAAATTAATTTGGCAACAAATTCAGTAATAATAGTAATAAACTATCAAAGTGACAAACCCCAAGTGTTTACTGGTTTATTCCATGACTTCATTCAACATTAATAATAATCATCACCTTCACAACTTTGACACATTAGATAAATATGAAAAAACGAGTGAAAAATTGCTCTTAACAATGTCTTATTAACAACATAGAAACATTTTTAAATTCATTGAATCTTTTTTTGTTGAGTCTGATTAAAGTTTGTGATGCAAAAATAACTGACCCCAAAACAACATGTAATAAATATGAGAAGAGTTAAAACAAACAAAAAAAGAGTAAAATCATGTTGTAGACGTTACATTCAGATATGGAGATGAGGTGTTTTTATCCAATAATTGTAAAAATAATATAAATTTGACGAAAAACAATCATGATCCGATGAAGAAGAAACAAGTCAAAATGATTAAAAAGAAAAAATAATGAACGTTCTGTCAAAGATAATGACATTATTTTAATGTGATTATAAAAATATAAATTTGATCATAGATTAATATTAATGAAACTATCCAAGTGACAAACCCTGAGTTTTTACTGGTTTATTTCACGAATTTATTCAACATTAATAATAATCATCTTTAGAACTTTAAAACAATAGACAAATATGAAGAAACAAGTTAAAAACTGTTCTGAACAATGTCTTATTAACATCTGAGGAGTATTTTTGATTGATTGAAACCTTTTTTATGTTCAGTCTGATTAATGTTTGTGATCAGAAAACAAACATTTGACCCAAAAATAACGTAATAAATATGAGAAGAGTTAAAACAAACAAAAAAACAATAAAATCATGTTGTAGACATGACATTCATTTTATCTTTATGATGGGTGTTTAGTTGAATAATAATGTTAAAAAAAAAATAAAATCATAATCTGAAGCGGAAGACACTAGTCAAAATGACGTAGAAGAAGAAATAATGAACGTTCTGTCAAAGATAATAACATTATTTTAATCTGATTATGAAAAAATAACATGAATTTGATCATAAATTAATAATAATAAAACTGTCAAAGTAACAAAAATCATAAATAATCAATTTCACAGGTTTTTTTAAAAATATATATATATATTATTTTATTTCTGTACTGATGTGAATAACGTCACCAGTAAAACCGTTCTATTTGATCTAATCCACCGGTGACACTAACATTAACTTCGATAAAACTTTACATTTATAAACCGGGTTAATTCATCTTTTATATAAACGGGTGACACGTGCCGTTTCCGCCGGTGAAGTGGCTCCGTTACGTCCCGGTTACACAACCGGAGACCGGCCGCTCTTTGTCCGACTCTCTGCCCACAACACCCGGTAACAACGGACAGCCAATCCGGCGGAGGGGCCGAGGGGGCGTGACCAATGGGAGCCGCTGACGTCAGCCGGGATGGAGCAGGGGGAGTGTCATTGGCGGAGCTGGCCCCCGCCCACTTGCCTTACTGACCGACATTCGACGGCGCCAAAGAAAATGAAAAAACAAAGGAAAAACAGACGCAGGACGTTAGAGAGAGAGGAAACAACGACACCCGGTGGACAGAGGAGGTACTGCACCCAGAGGGGGCGAACGAGGAGGAAAGAGGCAAATTAAACTAGAAATAAATAACTAAAATAAAGACAATTAACACAAAACAACCAGCAGATCTACTCAATGAACAATACAAACAACAAATACAAACAATAAAAATAAATAATAATAAAAACAGGCTGTAGAACAACTAGATGAAGTAAATAAAGTTTATCACAGATGTCACAAAAGACCAATAAAATACAAATACATGAAAATGCAAGTAGAAAACACAGATTAAATTAAAATCACAAAAGGTATAAATAAAAATAACATGATGGTCACATAACAACCCTTTATCTGCTGTAGTTCAAATGCTTAAAGGAACAAGTGGCTTTTGAGACGAGTCCTAAAAGCATCAACAGCGCCCAAAGAACGTAAAGACAGTGGAAGATCATTCCAGAGCCTCGGCACAACAGCCTGGATGAACTAAATGAACAACATAGACAATAAAATCAACTAAATGAGCAATAAAATCAACAAAAGGAAGCATTTAATGAACAAAACAAGACGTGAAATCACCAAAAATAAGAAGTTAACAAAAAACAACCGTTAGATCTACTAAATGAACAATACAAGAAGTAAAATTTAAAAAACAGGCTCAAGATTAACCAAATGAACAACATAGGCAACGAAATGAACTAAATGAATAATAAAATCAACAAAAGCAACACAAAGGAAGCATTAAATGAACAAAACAAGAAGTGAAATGAACAAAAAATAAGATAATTAACAAAAACAACCATCAGATCTACTAAATGAATAATCCATAAATTAAAAAAAAGGCTCTAGATAAACTAAAGAATAACATAAGCAACAACAATGAACTAAATAAATAATAAAATCAGCAAAACCAACACAAAGGAAGCATTACATGAACAAAACAAGAAGTGAAATGAACAAAAAATAAGCATTACATCAAAAAACTACAAACACAACAAAAGTAGAACGTTTATCGACTGCTTCCACTGTGGCAACGTGATACTGAAATGACAACCGGATCTATGACACACCTTTATGTTTCTCTGTATTTTCATATATTTTATTATGTATTGTATTGTGTATTTCCTTTTCAGATGTGTAAATAAAAACAAAATTGTATTAAATGTTTCTGCTGTATAAAAGGATAAATGTTTTGTTGTTTTCTGGTGTTACTTTGGGTTTTTGCTTTGTTGGTGGTTGTATTGTAATTTTTATAATCAGAATCAGAATACTTGATTATATATATATAAAAATATATATATGTAGGTCTCAGCAGAAATGAGTCCACTCCAAAAGATTTGTCACAAAACCATTAGTTTTCTTTGAGAATCAGTTTTCTGTGGGACACTACGAGGGGCGACTGAAAAGTTTTGAGGCTAACATAGAAAGGATTAAGATATGAAGGCCAAATTTGGTTCATGAAGTCTTCATTATATCTTAATCCTACCAACCAAATTTCTTGGTCATAACAATTTTTATCCTTATTTTACAGGT
>JAPTGZ010000017.1:252694-270904 GCA_029814645.1 Fowleria isostigma | reverse complement strand
TTTTACCCAAACTTTTATGAACATCTACATGATTAGTAAATTGAATGTTGAAAAATACATGATTTTTACTGAAAAAACCCCACAAAACTCAGAAGATAATACTACAATAAATGGTGATCAATCACTTAAGGATAGTTAAATACACAGAAGAAAGTATTTGGGAAGTGCCTCAAGTGTCACACTGGGTCCTTATGGGTTAAATGACTTCTGAAAGATTTTAGGATTGCGGAATGGTTGAATGTTGCAAGAAAAGTCAGAAAAATGAACAAAACCATAGAGGTTACATAAAACTGTTACATTTTTGGCAGATCAGAGCTACCAGAAATGTTCTATCCTGATAAAATGCTTTGGCATTGGGGTAAGTAAACACACATCTTATCAGATCACTATATTTAGCCCCCATGTAAACAATTCAGTTGTAATCTCAGAACGCAGTGATCTCGGTCAGGTCGACAAAATATGCTTCCGTTGACAGCAACTTCAGCGGACTGGGTTAACGTCTGAGTCCTACCTCTCTCTTCATGTCGTCCGGACAGTGTGGTGTGGCTCTGGACAGGAACGATGGCAGGTACGTGTGCAACGTGTTCTCGGGCTTGGCTCCAAACGCCAGGACTTTCAGACGAGGGTAAAGACGCCTCAACTGCTCCTGCAGACTGGAGACGAACACAACGGGCTTCAGCAGTTTTTCACAACAAACTGCTCCTTAACCGTCAGTCTGATCGTCCCTGTACGTTTCTATGCCAAACAGTTTCCTCCAGGCTTCCACACTGTTCAACAGCTGATTCATCTCACTGACTGGCTCCAACACATCCTTCATGTATAAACTCTACACCTGCAGATTCCATTCAGGCACAATCAAATTCTTTTTTCAACTGTTTCGAATGCTTCTAGGTTACTCAGTCTCTGTATTTATTGTGCTTCTTGTGCAGGTGTGTCTGTTTTGTGTTGTGCCTATTGTTGTGTAGTGCATGTGTGTGCCTGCTGCAAACAAATTGAACTGGATTGAACTCTAACATAGGTTTAACTTGTAATTAATGTTTTCTGCATGCAATTCTTTGTTTTCAATGCACTTGACAATCATTGCTAAAAATGCCGTAAGGACATGAGTCCAAATTCTGTCAACACATTCAGCCCGATTGGATCTCCAGTGGGTCGGACCAGTCAAGTAATAGCGTCATAAACAACTAATAATTACAACATTTTCTCTTTGTTTTAGTGCAATAAAAAATAATAAGTTATGAAAATATTTACATTTACAAACTATCCTTTCACACAAACCATGTGGACAACCTGAAAAAAAATACAATTTTGTAAGAAAAATAAGTGCAGTTTTAACAATATTATGCCTCAATTTATCGGTTGCACATGTACATTACACATAATGATACAAACATGTAGTAACTTGCATAATGTTAAAATTTGGAGTTTGGAACCAAAATAAGAACAATTTCTCATTTGCCTAAGTCATTGTTCTTTGAGGTTTAACTGGAGTAATTTTGCTTTTTTAAAGCAAAATTAGTCAAACTTAGAACCTTGAGTTGAACCTAGAAAAATGCAGTTGTCACTATTTATAGGTTCTGTCATTATTTTACTGTAGATCATGTTGGTCTGAATGTGGAACCTGAAATAAGTTTGACACCCTTGACTGTCAATATCTTCAGTGTAATTTTTTATACTTTGCAAATTCATCCCATGGGATGGACTGGACCTTTTGGCGGGTTGGTTTTGGGCCCCGGTCCACATGTTTGAGACCCCTGCTTTAGATGCTTCAGCTGCAACTACTTCTAGTGTTCAGACTGTCAAAGCTAAAGTAACCCTATATTTGGATGATTTTAAACTTATAAGGATTTATTTCAATATGTATTTAAGTAAGAGCGTATGAGTAATGTATGAATAATGTAAAGCACTTTGGGTACCTTGAAAAGCATTACAGAAATCTAATCCATTATTATTATTATTATTATTATTATATATTTATGCTGAGCCGTTTATATACATATACACACATGCCTACTGGCCACTTTACATCTTGCTAGTTCTGGTTGCACCTAATAAAGTGGTCTGTAAGTGTATATGCAGCTGAGAAATCCATCTCTGAACAGGGCTTAAAGGAGACAAGGTTTTCACCCTTAAGGAAAGGAAGGATATAACATGAACAAACTGTCAAGCCTGACTGGCATTTCAAGAGCTTCTTTGTGCTTGTTTTATGAACGCAAAAAGCCTCTGGAAACTAAAAATAAACCTGAAACTCTCTCAGGCGCGTCAATCATGTGACTACATATCGTGGATCCACTTAATAAGAGCAGACTGATTCACAGATGTGCATCCAATTTATGACGGATGTCTAGAAAACGACTAACGTACATGCAACACCAGCCCCAAGGAGGATGAGACCTTGCAGAATCAGTGTCTTCTTTTAAATGACTTCTTAAAACACATTTTTATAGACTGGTCTTTATGTGATGTCTCATTTTAATGTTTTAATGTTTGAATATTCATTATTTTTACTGCATGTTTTTAGTTTGCTGTTCTTGTCTCTTTATTGTGTTGTTTTTTCAATGTTTTAATGTCTTTGCTTATATCTTGCTCATGTTAGTTGCATCCTGCTGTTGTGCCCTTTGTCAAAGCACCTTGTAAACTCAGTTTTTAAAAGGTGCTATATAAATTATTATTACTATTATTATTAAATATCCCAGGATTTTGTTTTTTATCTATAAGTGCTTTCCACTCTAGAGTACAGGAAAAATGATCAGACCATTGAAAGTTATCAAAAACAACAGTTATGCAATCCAGTTCTGTGTGTATCATGTGACTAAAACAGACAGAAAAGAAAACATGGAATGTCTAGAAGCCCTGTTTTTGTCAGTACAATACCATAACTATTGATGTAAGCACTGATGTGATTTTGGTTTTAATCAAGAAAACAATAAAAAATGAATAGATATCAGCTCTGAAATTAAACTACTATGAGATATTTTGGTTGTTGTCATATTTGTCCAACGAATGTACCTTTAGTTGGACCAGGTATTAAAATGAACAACAAATTGAAGAAAACATGTCACTACTTCATATTCACCTTGATGACAGGGCATTTTTGGGCATGAAGGCAAAATCCAGCAGAGGAAAGAACTCTTTTGGCCCCATGATGCCAAACCCCTTTGTCAGGTTTGCGTGAAGTCTGGAAAAAAACAAGACGCAGACACAGAAACAAACATTCAAAAATAGGAACTGACAAAAAAAAGGAAGACATTTTTCAAGGGAAGTAACATGGTCAGACAGGCTTACAAGAGGAGTCTCTCCAGATAGGCGATGGCATAAGAGGATAAGGATTTCACCCCCAGAACAGGAAGCATGATACCGAGCCACACTGAAAAAAGAAAACAAGCCTTTTACACTTCACCCTTAAAAACCCGAGGCAACTGCACCATGCAACACTATTAATAATTCAGGTACAGTGGGTTCAATCAAAGAAGGCCAACAGAATACAAAGTAGAGCATTGTGAGAGATTACCCAGCAGGCATTTCTTCTTCAGTGTACTGTAATGGAATTGTGATGTTCAAACATGCCTATTTAAGAGTAAACATATTTTTGTCTCATCTATATTATATCTGTAAGACGGCACCATTTTAACACCAACATTCTCAATAAATGTATTAAATGTAAGAGGTTTTTCAGCTCGTTTGTATATTAAACCATTTTTAGAGAGGCTCTGTTCAACTGTGACTGTAACATCTAAAAGTGTTCCATCTGCACTCTTCTCTTTTACTTTATTTTAATTAATTAAAATATTGATTGAAAATTGATTTATGTTTTACTGATTATATTTTAATTGTAATTGTATGTTTTTTTTACTCGTCTCTTTTCCATTTTGTAAAGCACTGAATTGCCCTGTGTATGAATTGTACTATACAAATAAAATTGCCTTGCCAAGACGTATATCACATATTTTCCCTAAAACTATTACAATTAACATATTAATTTTTGTTGGCCTATTTCTGCTACAGTGTTAAGATGTGCAATAATTCCACTTGGATTAAAGAGAGGTTGTGTAATATAGCATATGATAAGATGACTTATAAAACAAAAGGGATGATTGCAGATTTTTCTTCTTTTCACATCAGTATGTAGTAGCAGAAAAAATTATTAGACCATTAAGTCATCAAAAACAATGGTTATGCAATCCAGTCCTAACTCCTCTGTGTATCATGTGACTAAAACAGACAGAAAAGAAAACATGGAATGTCTAAAAGCACTGTTTTTGTCAGTACAATGTCATAGATACTGATGTAAGAACTGACGTGATTTTGGTTATTATCTATAAAGCCATGGAAAATGGATAGATATCAGCTCGGAAATTAGACGACTATCAGATAATTTTGTTATCATTATATTTGTCTGAACAAATGTACCTTTAGTTGTACCAGGCATTAAAATGAACAAGAAACTTAAAAAAAACATAGGGTGGTCTAATCATTTTTTCCCACAACTACAGATGTCTACATCGTGGTCTTTTTGTTTTGCTGCCATTCTATATAGAACAGAGTTGTTTGAAAGTGTTTTATTCCAAAATACTGCATGTCTTCCTTTAAATAATTAAACATAAGCATATATTAAAAGTAAACTGAAAAGGTTCAGAATTAGGTCAGTTAGAGTTATTCCAAAATGCAGTGCTCAGACAGAAAAGTCTTGATTGCTCGTTAACTTGTCGTTTCGCTCTGGTGTTTTCTGGAAAAAAAGCTCTTTCCTCATGTTTGTGGTGTTCTGATCACAAACTGGAAACAGGCAGAGCTTACATTAGTGTCAGAATGAGCCGATTGTGTCCGTCTCTGCCTTCGGGGACTTGAATGACTCTTGACAGAACTTTCTTTTCTTGAGGAAGACTGTTGTTATGTAACCGTCCTGTATCTACGTGTATCCGTTCATCCTCCTCTTTGCCCACATACTAACACCCACCTTGGTGCCCACTCTCCCACTTCATTGCAACCCAGGAAAGACGTGGTGGCAGCGGCTGAGGGTTTTAAGTTAACGTGTTCAGATCGCAGATGGCTCAAAGCCTTAGTGTCACTGCTCAACTAAGAACTGTAGCGTCATTAAACCCTGACACAGTTTCTGTTGGGACATACTGTTGGGAAAGGAGGAGAAAGGGGACGACTGAGTGGAAGCAAGAGATGGAGTTTTAGAGCTGAAATTATTATATAATCCATTCGTTGTTAAGCAATTTGATATTTCACCTTCCTGTATTTCACCACTTTATTGCTTTCTTTACTCTTTAATGATAATGAACACTTTTATGGATTTAATGAAACATTTGAGGGCATCATCTTGGGCTCTAGTCAAACAATTACAAATTTCTTGTAATTTTCTGACATTTTTAGACTTAATGACTTCATCATTTGAGAAAATAATCAGACTCATTAACATTTGTTTAGTGCTTTAAAATGATAATACATTAACTGTCAAGTGACCAAGGTATTTTAGTGACGAATAAGACCAAGTAAAATCATTTATGACCTCAGTGACTTCATATAGGAATACTTTTATATAAATGATTATTTTAGGGTTCTTCATGTTAATTTCACTCATCATCTAATGCAATAAGGTATGGAATAATATATCTTATTTTTACAAAAAAGTCTTCACTATCTAACACCAACTCATCTCCATCAATGTCTCTATTTTTATCCTCACTCTGGGCATCATAAATCTGTCTCAGTGCTTGTGCAGCTGTAAATCAGTCCATTCTAGGCCTGTTGCTTCCTTGCAAAACAGTCAAATATAATGACTGGAGTTGGCAAATTACAAAACCATCTCATAGATCTTCCTGAGGTCATAAGTGACCCCGCACAAGTTTGGATTATACTTCAATTCTTGCAAAACTCTATGAACGAATGCAGGACAAATAGATTGACAAATTTGTGGTAGGAAACTTTTTTCCGACTAAAATCAGTAAAATGGTGCACAAAAATATATGCCTGGGGTCATAAATGACCCCATTTGGTCACCTGAAGGTTAAATTATGCATAATGTACTTATTTGTCTCTTTAGAGTATTAGCTAGCTGTAGATTATTTAATTATTTCACATTAAACACTTTGGGCAACTACAGTACTTTGAAAATAATTAATGAACCGTTTTATTTTACTTTACAAAATTCATCTTGTTTACAGACATTTTATTATATTTCAACCACACTTATTTATTTTACTTGAAAACATAAGCTGGTCCTCAGCAAAGTATATTACTGCTAATCTTCCTTTTCTTTAATTTAGGAAAACCCAGGGTTGTTTTTCATATTAAAATAAATGTGTGAGGATGTGTGCGATACATTTAGTGCCGTTGTGTCTGTCTGCAGAACAATGTGTCACCTCTTAGTCCTTGGCTGAGGTCGTAAAATCCAGCCTGGCCGAGTGCCCACATGATGGTCAAACACTTCACTGGACGATTCTGAACTGACCGCAACCACTCCAAATACTGAAGAAGAATAAAAAAGGACAAAGGGAGGCTGTTACGACACTTTGTTGCAGAAGTCAGATCTATAAAACGTTGGACAAAGGAACGGAAACTACACGTTTACACAATGCACTTCTTCACCAGTAAAAGTTACAAAGTTTTACAGAAGACAACAATTTACATTTTAACTGAAAGAACCAACAGGAGACAGTGTAAATTTTAGCTTCAGTTGCTTTTTGTTTTCTGCAGGTTTTCTGTCCTGGAGCTGAGAGGCACCTGACTCAGCCTGATTCTGCTGGAGGTCCTGCGGTGAACTGTGGTTTTTAACGTGTGTTCAGTGTAGACGAGGCATGAGCCACTCAAGGGTGCGCATACTCACCTCTGGTAGGTTTTGGGTGGCTATTTTGGGTTTGTCCTGTAGGATCGCCTGAATGCAAACTCTATAACCATGCAGTGGCTCTCCTGTAAACACAAACAACAGATGTGAACATTCTGACACTGTAGTCCTATTGAAGCGCGGCACACTAATTAGAATCAATGTGATATACAGTCGCGAGAAAAAAATATTAGACCACCCCTACGTTTTCTTCAGTTTCTTGTTCATTTTAATTCCTGGTACAACTGAAGGTAAAATTGTTTCGACAAATATAATAATAACAACAACAAAAATATTTCACAGTAATTTATTTTCAGAGATGATATCTATCCATTTTCCATGGTTTTATAGAAAATAACCAAAATCACATCAGTTCTTACATCAATATCTATGACACTGTACTGACAAAAACAGTGTTTTTATTCATTCCATGTTTTCTTTTGTCTGTTTTGGTCCCATGATACATGCAGGAGTTCGTATTATATTGCATAACCATTGTTTTTGATGACTTTAGATGGTCTAGTTTTTTTTTTTCCCATGATTGTACACTAAAAAACACAAAAAATACAATAAAATAACCCAAACATGGTCAAAAATAAACTAAAATACACAAAAAAAAACACAAATAATGTGATAAAATATCCACAACATATACTAAAATACACACACACACACACACACACACACACACACACACACAAAAGTGGTACACACAGAACTGGATTGCATAACCATTGTTTTTGATGACTTTTGATGGTCTAATTATTTTTCCCACAGTAATTTTACATCGTATCTCAATGTAATTTTAAATAATGCCAGAGCAATTTTCTTTGAAAATATTATTTTGGATTCTTTCTATCATAGGTTTGCCTTTGGGGTATTTTTTCCCCATTAACACCATCAAATAAACTTCAAAATGTTTCAGTATTTTCGTGTTTCACTCAGTGTTTTTGATAAAACTACTACCATTTAGGGCTGTAAGAAAATATCAGTTCCGTAACATCTCGTGATATTTCATTTCACAATACTATATCGGTATTGTGAAATGAAATATTGCGATATTTTCTTACAACCCTAGTCATACTTGAGATCTGCTGAAACACAAGAAATCAAGGGAATGAGTCCTTCAACAGTAGTACTGTGATACTGCAGGTCATGTATTTTCAATTGATAACATTGTCCACTATGCATTCTTTTCACAGGTAATAAAACATGAACACTAGAGCAGGATCTTAAACTGTAATGTTTGTAAAACCTTATTTTGTACATTTATTTATTTTTTTGGGTGTGTTCTTTGTACTGGTAATGCCAGATGTTAAAACTTTATTTATCCAAATCCTACATTTTAAGTTTTTACAGAGGAAAGTTTTGTGATATAGCATTAAATCCTGTTCTGATTAAATAAAAATGTGTCTAGTATCTGTGCAAAGTCAAAAAATATCACCTTGTTAACAGTGTTGTGATATATTGCATCGTGACCTCCAGTATTGTGATTTGTATTGTATTGCCAGATTCTTGCCAATACCCATCCCTACTACCATTACTACCACTACTACTACTAATAATAACAATAACAATAACTAAAACTGTTAACTTTTTTATTTTAACTGTTTTGAAGGTTCCACCTCTTGATTTCTGAAATGATCTGACCATTAATGAGGTGCAATTTATAACAGAAAATGTCAAGTACAATTATTGCAGATGTAAACCAGGCAAAGTCTGCGCCTTTTCACTGCACTTATCCGTTTATGTGAAGAAAACGACCCTGAGAATATGCAGGTTGACATTGGCTCAAGGGGGGAAAAAGGAAGGGCTGGACAACGGTCAAACCACTTGAGGCTTTTATGCAAACATTTCCACGTACCCGACTGTCTGTCCAGCTCCCTGAGCATAGTGTCAACACAGTGGTCGAAGCAATCTGGCAGACTGTCGTTGCAACGTCCAATGAGGCCTTTGATCACACCCCTCAGCTCTTTTCCTGTAAGGCAGTATGGGTAATCTGGGGACAACAGGCAAAAAAAAGAAGATTTAGATCAGTGATTCTCAAACTCCCTGAAATATATATATTTTTAGGCAAGTACCTACCCCCCCACACACACACACACACACACACACACACACACACACACAGACTCTTATTTCAGCATTTTTGATTAAAAAAATAAAAACAAAATGTGTTCATATGCCAAAGGCATCTATTTATATTTTCAAAAAATTTTAACAGCATATATTTAATTTTAATATACTGTATAAAACATAACAAATAAGTAAATTTTGTGTGCCAAATTTAAACTGTAAAGTTCCCTCTTTCTTCGATAAGAAAAATGAATTAATCAGTCTGTAATGAATAAATGAACCTTTCAGCAACAAACAATAATGACTTACTCAAATGACCTCACCTTGAACACTACAAAAAAGAATTGTTCTTAAAATGCGACCGAAGCTTAACTTAAAAACCTAACTTTAAAAGTATTGAAATGAATTAAGGTCAGGAATGTCATTTTTATTATATGAATGCATTTACTGTGTTTTATATTTCAGCATTAATTTTCATTATTCATTTTGTACATAACTTCTTTAACCCATAAGGACCCAGTGTGACATTTGTGGCACTTCCAAAATAAATGTTTCTATATATTTAACTGTCCTTAAGTGGTTTATTATCATTTATTGTAATATCTTCTGCATTTTGTTTTTTCTGTGGAAAACCTTTTAACATTTAATTTACTAATCATGAAAATGTTCATAAAAGTTTAGAGTAAAATTGAGGATTATTTTATCAAAAATAAAGAAAACTGGGAAAAAAGTGACTTTTTCAGTCCAATCTATAATTAATTGAACATAAACCCAGTGTGTCCATCCACTGTCATTGATCCAACTCCATGGGTTTTACTGGTGAATAAATTTTGTAGAAAATGACAGCATTTCCATGGTAACTACAGAGCCTCTGAACATCTGATGACCATGAAAAGATGAATACCTGTATTTTACACCAATTATTTACATGTATTAGTGGATCAACGGGGATTAAGCAGTTTATATCGACATATGATTTTGGTCGATGGTGGATGTTTGGGTCTTTATGGTTAAAAAAGGTTAAATATAGAGAAAATGTAATTTTGGAACTGACACAAAAGTAGAGCTAGGTCCTTATGGGTTAATGTATTTTTCCCAAAAATTTCAAAAAATTTTTGGGCTTCTTCCAAGTACCTCTGGGGGTATGCGTACCCCCATTTGAGACAGATTGAGTCGGACAAATATAGAGCGTCAGTGAAGTCGGATAACGTTGACCAGCGCATTGAAAACATATTGTCTTTGTGTTTTGTGATAAATGACAGGGTGGATGTAGCTGACCGTGAGCGTAGCTGCTGAGTGTGGGCTCCGTCTCTGGTGCAGTCAGATTGAAGTTGAGGTACCCCGCCAGGTCTTTGACCCACACCGATGGGTTATTTGGGAACAGGGTCTGACTGCGAGCCAACTGCTGCTTCAGGTCCGCCACGTCCAACTATGAAGAGGACAAGACGGAGAGGAATGAGGCTGTGCTGGGAAACAGCAGATCTAGCAGGCAGAGATGACACTGCACTCTAGCATGTGATAGTTGGCTTCCAAGACGCCGCAGGGCAGCTTTGTTTCCATGGGATATTTTTAACATGGAGGCATGTACTACATTTAATTTTGTTTCTCCATTTGATGAGAAAGATTTTTCAAATTTTACATCTATGTTAATTAGAGGTGCACAATATATCGTTTGAGCATTGTCATCACAATGCATGTGTACTCAAGTCACAGCGCAGGTCCTGCAATGTAGGAGGAAAATGAAGTCAATGTGTTCTTGTCCAATTTCAAGGTTATCTGACACACAATGTGTACAGCCATCCACCAATCACAACACTCAGTTTGCTGAAGCAGACCACGCCCCTGCACATGGAGTGAGTCGCTGGTAACAACATTGAAAAATGAGCAATGAACACGTGAAAAATCACCGAAAATGAGGAAGAAAATCACTGAAAAGAAAGAAAATTACCAAAAACAAAAAAAATAGCCACAAAAAGAAAACCACAGAAAATGAGGAAGGAAAATCACCCCCCAAAAAATGTGAAAACGAAGAAACTCGCCAAAAACAAAGATCAACATCACCAAAACTGAAAAAGAAAATCACCAAAAGCAAAGAAGAAAATTACCAAAATTGCAACATATATTGCAAGGTTAAAAAAAATAAATAAAAATGTCAGCTTTTTTTCAATATCATGCAGCCCTTAGGATTAGAGATTGCAGCATTTTACTGAAATCACAGCAAAAAGTGATGCAAATTGAGTCAAAAAGAGCAGAGTCTTCTGAATAAATGCAAGTTTTTTCACTATTCATTCAACTCAAATGATTTTGTTTAAGCTTCTTGTGAAAATTTTTTGACTTTTTTTGTTAGAAATCATCAGCTTCTGGTTTTCTGTTTTTCATTAACATGAGACATTTTGCCGATACTTACAGCTTTGAAGGCTTCCTCCAGGCTCTTGTGAGTCACAGAGGAAACTGGGCTGGTGGATTGCAACTTCTTGGACGGTTTATTTGACGGGGGCTTCTTGTTGTGAGGCTCGGCTGGCGGCGGAACCTGTTCTTTGTTCTGTTTCTTTCCCATCTTCTCGGAGCCGTCGTACAGAGTCTCTGATATCTTCAGGGGCGCTGAAAGACACAAGGCAGAGCTGATGAGGCACGGCGCTCGATGGCGACCACAGCCTCGACTTGAACGTCTTCGGTCCTCTCCAACACTTTTTCCCGTGTCCTGAAGACCAAGTTAATCTGTGAAACCGTGGCATTCCCCTCCCCTTATGTTTCTTATCCTCTGCGCCCTCCCCTCCATGGCTTGCATAACGTGCTGAAATTATCCATGAAAATATTCAAGCAGTGCGGTTCACAACACCAACAGCATTCCAACTAATCACATGTCTGACTTATGAGCTTTTAATAAAAGAATACAATCACAATATTTTTTGTTTTTTTTACTTTACTCATCAGCATTATTTACTATATACATTTACATTACTTCATTTTGGTGCCTATAATCTGTTGTGTTTTATTAGTATTTTTCTCTTTATTTGTGTTCTGTAAGTTGTGTTAAAGTTAATTTTGGTGTACTAATGCATGTTTATGACCAACTTAACTGGTATAATTGCAACCACACAAGTTTAATAATAATAATAATGGATTAGATTTCTATAGTGCTTTTCAAGGCACCCAAAGCGCTTTACATTACTGATCCATTATTCTCACTCTGGTGGTGGTAAACTACATCTGTACGCACAGCCTAACCGCCCTCCAACCACCACCAAACATTCATACACCACTGTGAGTGACACTGGAGGCAAGGTGCTGTTCTGACTAGGCCAGAGTGGGATTCAAACCGCCAACCCTTTGGTTATTGGACAACCCACTCTAGATCCTGAGCCACAGCCGAAACTGGGGGCGGGAGTAAATAAGTTTTACTTTTTCTCACTCCCTTTCGGGCTACTAGGAGTGTATATTAATAGTGATTTATTGTATATGTTCAAGTATATTTATGTACACAGAATGATATGTATATAATATGTGGATGTTATTTCTGCTATTGTGAATTGAATCAATACTGTAAATAGAGTCAACAAGCTCAAAATAAACCAATCAATCAACAATACAATACAATCTGAATAAGAAATTGATTAAAATTCACATAAAGTTCTAGAACAGATTAAAAGCGGTGTTAAATTCCGCTGGTAGGTGATTTCAGTAATAGACCTGGGCTGTAAAAGCATGACAGGCACTTAAGTCATGAACCAACGGACCACGATCAGCTGATCTATGAGGGAGTAAACAGTAGAAAGCCTCAAAAGTCAATAATACACAAAGGAAACTAAAAGCTGTTGGATTTAAGAGATATATGACCCGATTTTCTTAAACTGGTGATAACGCTAACAGCAGCATTTTGATCATTATTTCCTTCCACATTAAAGAACAAATTAGATTATTAAAAAAAAAAAAAAGACAGAAATTAAATGAAAAAAAAATACCTGTCGACTATGGTTTCATGATTTAATGCTTCATTCATTCAGATTTTATTTTGCCTATTGAACAAAAATTATAAAATAAAAATAATTATACGCAAGTAAAACTAAAGAAAGCAACAAAACATTACAATATGGTGGAAAATGCGTTTCTCTGACGAAAAGAATCATCTTGTGAGAATAATAACCACATATAGCCTATAAGAGGACACAACCTTACTTCATCCAGAATTAACCCTTAGTGACCCCTCAGGCCACTTCTTTATAATTAATTTTGTGATGATTATGGCTATGTTACAAATAATGCCATAAACTTCTATAAGAATGTTCCATTTTTGACATTTATTGAACCTAATGTCAGTTACTCTCATTATACTCATGCTTGTTATACAATACAGACATTTATGCACCCTCTGGGAACCCATGAGCCAAAATTATACACCCAAAAAAAAAAAAAAAAAAAAAATTAACAAAAATTATCACTGATCAGTGTTTATTTATTTTTTTTAATACAAAAATCTGCCAAGCCACTTCAGTTCTGCTTAAACCTACCAAATAACATAACATTTTCAGGAGGAGAGTCTTGGACATGTCATAGATTAGCCTAACAATTACACTGATTTCATTGCATTAGGACAGTGGTTTTCACGACCCCAATGCAGGGTCATCTGAAATTCAAATGGGGTCACATGAGATTTCTAGTAATTGGAATGGGTTTTTTTAAAATAAAAAAATGGATTTTTTAAATGATTCAATGTATATCTCATTAAAATCAAATATTCATTGTGTCATGTTTAAGCTGCTGCAGCGTTTTCATAATTCATAGTTTGCGTTGCTTGTTCAGTATCAATGTTCATCCTTATAAACACCAGCTCCACTGACTGTACATATCCTGACCAAGGAAAATTAAATGCTCCCTTTGTGCAGTAATCTACACCTGGCTTTTCTGCCTCCGCCCATAATATACATTATATTGCCTAAATGTCCCCCTAAAATTAATGTTTATTTGCAACATTTTTAATGTCTGGGGTTGCCAGAATTTTGTTTATGTTAAAATGGGGTCACGAGCCAAAAAAGGTTGGAAACCACTGCATTAGGAGTTTTTGTTCAGTATAGGACCCTCATGGCAAAAAAAAAACAAAAAACAAAATAAAGCTTCATTGACTTATTCTGAAACCATGTTTTATTAATCTCACAAAAAAATACTAATGCACCAAAATCAATGTTGTTGCTAGTTTTTGACATACCCAAGACTGTAATTACTGCCAATATACATTCAATTTAAGTCCCAAATGCAAAGGGAATCCTATTGGGAAAGCATACGACTCTGAATTTAACTGGTCAGTATTAACGTCCATGGATGCACACAGGAATTCCCCTTGGACCCTCCCATAGACGTGACGACGCGTTGACAGGGGTCACCAGTTGCTCCCTCCTGGTTCAGCTGTGCATGGAGCTGAGAAACCCAAATCTAAATCTGGTCTCGGCGTGTCACTGAGATGTGAGGCGAAGGAGGGCCTCGTTTCATCCCACAGACTGGACGTGACATCCAGTTGTCACCTGTACGGACGTGTCAGCTGAAGACGCGGAAACCGGCCCAGACACTTCGTCGTAAACAGCCTTAGAAAGAGTCACTGGGAGAGGAAACTGTACTCTGACTACAGTCGCCACATGGGTTTGTTTTCACTCCAATGATTTCAAGAGGCTGCTTATGACAAGAGAAGACGTGCATGACACCAGCTTATACAGATGACAAAAGATACTCGAGTAAAACACCATCGAGGACTCATTTTTAAGATAAATGTCCTAGATGAGTCTTTTTTTTTTGCAGAGCATTGGCAGCTGTCACCGTTGGCCTGATTTAAGACTAAAAGACGCAACAAATACGGAAAAAGAGCCCAAACTAGTGAAGATGTTCATACGACGGGTTTCCTGTCCAATCCAATACTGAGTAAGATTCAGGCTGGTGTTGGCGATACTGATCTGATACCAATACTTTGTACAAATACACTTAATGTCTGGAAAATCTAAAAAGATAAAATTAAATAATGTATTTCCTATGGACCTGTAAGTCTAACAATCAAAACTACAAGAATATAAATTAAAACAACAAAACACTTAAGTATTTTTAAGTGTTTTAGCTGAGATTGAAATCAAAATAAACAAGACAAAATACAACTATTTTGTGATAATTATGATCATCACAATATAAACATGTATTGTGATGGTGATTAGTAGGATTTCAGCACCATATTCAACAAGATGAAAATGGTGTACAATACAGTTGTTTGTGATTTTAAACTACTTCTTTATGTTCAGAACAGGGCAAACACCTGTCATCAGAAATTTCACAAACCTAGAATCAAAACTACAAAACTATAAGAAAATACAGAATATATTTTAAGTGTTTTATCTGAGAATGAAGTCAAAATAAACAAGACAAAAGAAAAATAATGATAATTAAGGTTATCATAATATAAACATATATTGAGGGTAATAAAAAGCATTTTATTGCTCAGAAGATGAAGAAACAGAGTGGTGATATCAACAATCAGTAAAAATCAGACATAATCTTGATGAAACAGCAAGAATCTGACCATAGTTCCTCAACATTAACCTGACTGAATCACTCAGAAATTACATTTTTTTAGATGAAATATGTAATCCAGCTCCCTACTGAAACAGTTGCAGTGACTGTGCTCGACTAAACCTGTTAGACAGACTTTGGACGAGATGATTAACTGATAAAAGTGAAACGAAAAACAGTCATGATGAGATCTGAGATTTTGCCCCATCATGTTTATGAGGCACCTACATTTTTTACCTATAAAGTCACAGCTGTGGAGGTTGAAGAAATAGTCTTAAAAAAAAAAAAAGGCATATGATCAGAGTTTTATTCTTTTACGTTGCGATTATTCTTCTATTGATCAGTGAGACATTAGCTAATGTCATTAGGAAAATATCAGTTCCATGATATATCACAATATTTTATTTCACAATACTGTATCAATTTTAAAAGTACTGCATTGATATTTTTAGGCAGACATGGCAGAGGTTTATTTTGTTTTTCTTTTTTGTTCATATTTTTTTCTGAATCCTGTGAGCTCTTCTTATTGCTACATTTACATGGGTATTTTGTGCTTTTTATTTCTTTGTTCATGTTGGTATTTTACCTTTATTTTATATACACATGGTATTTTGCTCTGTTATTTGCGTATGACAAAAGTACATTGTGATATTGCAGGGCTTATATGTAGTTTTTCTAAATTAATAACAGTGTTTTTTTAAATAATGGTTATTTCAAGCATCCTAAAAGCCCTTTACTTATACTGTCTGAAAGAGTCCAATGTTAGTTTTCCAGAAAATAACCTTAACAAAAAAAAAAAAAGTAAAACAAAAAACATATGTCCTTTAAACAGTATCATAATATATTGTGATGTATTGTACCGTAATCCTAATATTTGATTTGTATCGTATTGCCAGATTCTTGCCAATACACACCCCAGTCATTGTTAATGCCGATTAAAAATGGAAAAGCACAACCTAAAGCTCTGTTAATTCAGTCATTTCTATGTTCCCTCAATTCTAGAGAGCATGGTCTGCATATTTATGATATTTTAATTTTCATTACCACCATGCATGGGTCAGTACATACGCTTTTGTAGTCACAGTTATTAGACAAAAGTGGATAAAAGTTCTTCTGCTTCTGACCCAAAAGAAAAAAAAAATCAGCAAATAAAAACGCATCAATGACCATCAGATCTATATTTTTGTTAATTTGGACTACCCTTTATTGACGTGGACCAGAAACTAAATGTCAAATTGCTAACTATAATGTTTCAGGGCTGCAGCTGATGATTATTTTGATGATTGATTAAAGTGTTTATTTTCTCAATTAAAACAATCACTCAACTAATATTAACTAGTCCAAAACTGACCAATCGTTGCAGGTCTATCATAATTTTCCCATACAAATCAACTATTATTATTCCATTCCAAATTAGCTGTTAATGCATGTATGTTATAATTTATACTACTTTACACTGTAGGCTGATATTTAAACCCTCCATTGCCTTTAGATAACTACTTTAATGGTTTTGTTTGGTAATTAACTACTTATGTGCTCTTGATTTCAACATGTGGGTTTTGTAACTATTCACTGTCAGCACACTAGTCATTGCACAATCACCAAATATCAGCATGAAATTTCTTATTAAATTGCTTTTTTTTGGGTCTAAAATGCATGCGTATGGATAATATACATATATTAACAGTGAATTATTGTACAAATTTGTGTACATCATGTACACGTAATAATATGTCTATTATTTTTGTCTTGATGCCTATAATCTGTTATGTTTTATTGGTATTATTTTCTCTTTATTAGGTAATAGGTACATTTGTGTTCTTATGTTTTGTTAAAGTTAGCTTGATGTACTAGAGAGGGTTTACAACCAATTTCTCTATGTGTATAGTGTTTACAACAAATTCTCTATGTATATCTGTACACATAATGAAATGTATATAATCAATACTGTACATAGAGTGCACAAGCTCAAACTAAATCAATCAATCAATCAATCAATCAATCAATCAATCAATCATTTGTTTGGTAACCAACTAGCTTTTATGTGCTGCCGATTTCAATATGCAGTTTTGTAACTATTCACATCAACTGTCAGCACACTAGTTATTGCACTTTCACCAAATATCAGCATGAAATCATTTATTAAGTTGCTTTTTTTGTGTGTAAAATGCATGTGTATGATGACTTTTTTTTTGCAAATCATTCTAGAGGCAACAATAGGATTTACTTTAATACAATTTACTTTATCCATTGACATTATTTACAGTATATATTTACATTATCTCGTTTTGGTGGCTATAATCTGTTGTGCTTTATTAATATTTTTCTCTTTATCGAGTACATTTGTGTTCTGTATGTTGTGTTAAAGTTAGTTTTGGTGTAAATATGCATGTTTACAACTAATTTCTCTAGTCTAATTGCAATCATACAAGTTTAAGTAGTGAACCTGGGGGTGGGAGTAAATAAGTTTTACTACTTACTCTCTTTCGGGCTACTAGGAGTATATATTAATATTGAATTAATGTATATGTTTATGTGTATTTGAGTACTCATAATGAAACATTTATTGTATATCGATGTTATGTTATTTCCTGTGATGATGTCACTTAATCGCTCTGAGAGCAGCTGTGAAGAAACAGTTAAAATCAACTGTGTTTGAGACACCAAAGGTTGAAGGAAGGACGTTTCGGAGATACTGAAGGAGAGAGGAAGAGTTGATCCCTAAAACTGGCTGTTTCACTTGCAGAAAGAAGAGTTTTGGGTGA
>JAPTGZ010000017.1:141839-152611 GCA_029814645.1 Fowleria isostigma | reverse complement strand
AATGTACCTTTAGTTGTACCAGGCATTAAAATGAACAAGAAATTGAAGAAAACATAGGGTGGTCTCATAATTTTTTCTACGTGTATGTTTTTATGCTTTAAATGAGAATAGAGATACAAATTCAGATTCATCCAAACTGTTTGCTTCTGACTGAAAAAAAGATTAAAAAAGGTTTTGAGTTTCTGGAGATTCACTGAAACTATGGACTAAAATGTACATTTGTCATTACTATATTAAGTTTATTCATAGCCTGAGAGTCTAAACACTGGTGATAAAAGTACGTCTAGACACCAATTAGTTAATTGTTTAGTGTCCGGTAATAACTGAAGATGACTGATGAGCACCATGCAGCATCCTTCGATAATGTCTCCATAGGGGAACTTGACTTCAGTAAACACAAACATGCTGACTGGGATTGTTAAGACGGGAGGCAGGAAAGGAGGCCGCCAAAAAAAAAAAAAAAAAAAGCCAATAGAGCGCTGTCAATCATCAACACATCAACACTGTGAGTTTGAGGAGACGCCTTCAGGGCAACAGTTTTCAGAAAAACCCGATAAAGGAAAATACCTACAGAAGCGTGGGTTAGGGCGCTGGGAGGATTTGGTTCAGTTAATGTGATGTTTCTATTGTATTATATTGTTTGCATTTTATCAGATCAATAACTTTTTTTTTCCTGGATTCATTTTGGCCTCATTAGTTTTATTTGGAACCTTTAATAAGTGATCTGGCTTTGATTGACAGCTCATTTGTTTGCCGAGTCGAGACAACTTTTAATAAAATACATTTTTTCCTGACAGAATAATGCTACTGCACTTGTGGATAATAGGTTCGACTAACACACCTGTAAAATTAGCTTTTAGTTCAGTGGTTGATGAAGTTTACAGCTTTACTCAGTCAGTCAGCTAGCATTAGCATTAGCATTAGCTCACCCATGACCTAGTCCACAACTGCAGCGCCACACTACTGGTCCTAATAAAGTCACTTCTGGCTCCAAATGACAAATATAGTAACGGCCAAAATGTTACTGTTTGTTAGTCAGTATAAATAATTAATTAATACCTTATTCTGCCAGACCTTATTCTACCCTTACTAAACTGTTAACTAAGAATTTAAACTCCTAAATACAGCTTATTCATAGTTAGCTAGCTGGTGTATATCAATAATGATCTGAATATTCTCTACTCAGTATGGGCCTTATAAGGTGGTTGTACCACAGAAACAGTTATTTTTTCCTAATAATACTTGCCAAAGGTGGTCTATTCATATGGTACAAAATACAAAACTACAAATATTGAGATCATAATTGATATACAACAACTTACTAATTATGAATAAGTGGTAATTAGCAGCTTATATAGGGGGAATTTTTTGTAAGGGCAGAATAAGGTCTTGCAGAATATGGTATTAAGAATAATTTACATTGACTAACAGCTAGTACACTGCTAAAATACATGTTAGTAAGCAGCCAATTAATGATGAATAGCTATGTGTGTCTTAATATAAAATGCTACATCACTATTTTCCTGTACTCATTCAGGTCTCATTAGTTTTATTCGGAACCTTTAATAAATTATTTTTCCTCTGTTAATCTCAGGTTGAATAGAAGCTTTGACACCTCCCCTGTCAGGCTTTGATTGACAGCTCATTTGCTTTCCAAACTGAATGTTTGAAGTCTGTTTTTAACTTGATAAAATACATTCTTTCCTGACAGACTAATTTTACTGCAGTTAAGGATAATAGGTTCTACTAACACACCTGTAAAATCAGTTTTTGGTTCAGTGGTTGATGAAGTTCACAGCTCTACTCAGTCAGTAAGCTAGCATTAGCATTAGCATTAGCTCACCCATGACCTGTTGTACTCCAGCAGGTTCACACTACTGGTCCTAATAAAGTCACTTCTGGTCCAAAAGACAAATATAGGCCAGTATATATTAGTATATATTAGTTATAGCTATGTTGCATATAATAAAGTTGTAATTAGCAACTTATATCTTCGTTTTGTTCACACAAAACAGTCTGTGCTTTTGAGACTATAGTCTGTTTTAATCGGCTACTCAATGGACAATTTGATCTATTACTTTTGATCCGTTTCTTTGATTTGCCCCTAATAAAATTTTAATTATGACACATATTTGCTATAACACTAACTGGTGTTATAGAAACACAAATTAGTTAACATATTCAATTATATTTTATGTGAAGTTTTGTTGGGAACAGGGCATTTTAGCCATTTGTGTAAGGTTAAAAAAACTGATATTCTTTTTTTTTTTTAATATGTTACCAGGGTTATTTTGACATTTTTTTTTACCATAAAAACAATTTAAGTAAATTATCATTCTTGCCATATCAGAGTACTTTTAAAATGCCTACCAAAATATGTTTTATAAGTTACTTCAGTTTATTTAGTTGAAACAGTATACTCATTTGAACAGCAATTTTTTTTGATCCGTTACCACTTGACCAGGCTTGATGACTTTAACTTCTAATTATCTGATGTCACTTGGGAAAATAACATTTATGTTCTATAAAAAACTATTTATCTAAAGCTGGAGTTAATGCTAGCTGGTGTGTGTTTGGAGGAACTGCTGAGCTACCTGCTAGTTACTGTGTAGTTAGCAAATAAACAAAAAATCCATAACAGTAATATATATCTCACTAAAATGTGTTGATTCATCTGCTGTTCAGAAGCTGGTTGTTCAGGATTTGGCTCTAAAATTTTATTCCACTGTATATAAGTTGGTCACAATAGGTGTATAAGACCATACACTATGTAATGAACGGAAATGCTGCAGCAGCTGAACCTTCATTAAGACCAGATCAGTAAGGCTCTGACATCACGAATGTTATGAGTATTGCAGCTGTTGACACTCAAATTTCAGGTTAATGAGGCGAAATATTTGTAATAAAGCAGGCTGAGCTCTGATGGGGGTCAACCTATCAAGGCATTTTATATGTTTAAGTTCAGATAGGCCTCAAACCCACCTGGTTCACAATGACTGGTGGAAGATTTCACACTCGATATCACACATATTAATTCAATATAATTCACGCCTCACAAACAGACACACTGAGTGAAGTACCAGGAACCTTCTACAGATGGTAATCCCATCAACCAGAAAACCTCAGCTGCACAATGAGGCTCTGGCCCTGTTTTAGGTGAGTCTGGACCGAAACACTTGAGCTCAAACCAAGTAAAATCCTAATTTCTGTTAAAATTTATTTTATTTTTTAAATTGTTTCATATTTTTTAATCATTTTTCTGTTTGTTTTTTTTGTTGTTGTTTTATTTAAAAAATAAAAATAAAAAAGGACAATTAAAATAATAATCATTTTTCACTTTTTTCCCCCAAAGTTTGCCAAAGTAGTGACAATTGTAGCCACTGTAAAAAGAAACAACACAGCGGAAAAACAATATGTTCCATGGGTAGAACTAGTAACATATGTATGCTTTGTTCCTAGTAGGCCTCCAAGGGGGAAAGAGTTGACGTACAAGCAGCATCCAAGAAGGCAATGTCAAGAAAATTAACATGAGATTTAGGACAGTAACTGAACATAAATGAGGAGGTTTACAAGATGGAAAGAGAATCTATTGAGTTGTATTAAGTATAAACGTAAGGAAACAGAAAAGAGCCGTCACATAAACAACACTAAACCCCAGTAGAACAGCTGTGATGGATGAAAGTGCATCAGTGAGTTGTACCACCATCAAACCCTGACTGAGCAGCCGGCTTGTCTCTGACTCTGCTTCCATTAATGTCTTCCACCATTTCCCTCCTTCTGCTGGACCCGGTGCTGCGGTGACGGTGGAGTGGTTGCTAAGGTGCAGAAACTGCTTAGCAACTGTCTCCGATGAGGCTGCCTTGCTGACTAAACATCCTGATGTCACTTCCCTGACGATCAGCCTAGCAACCAGCTAGAACGGGTAATGGCCCTGCACCCGTCTGCCTGGCGTGCTGCTCATATGTGCGTGTTACACTACACATGTGCAAACACACAACAAACTGACAAACATGAACTCCATATTGTGTGCAACAAACACAATCAAGTCCAACTTAAAACCAAAAAGAGCCGAAGAACCACTCAGCCAAATTCCTTTAACACTCACTGGCCAATCTGTCCATATATCTTTGGTCTATTTCTGTCTCCCGGCAGGTTATTTTAGGCCACAGCAGTTGCTAAGCAACCAGACTGCAAACCAGGCGGGCAAAGGAGGCTCCCATCAGCAGCAGACAGCCTGTCCTCTTTCCTTCTCCTCCATCCTCTCTGTCTGCTCCTTCTTCCTCTCCTGGTTTGTCTCTGTGTTGTGCCTTGAATCAATTATCACCTAATCATCTGTTGATCGGAGTCCACAGAGGAGTCACCACAATGGACAATATGCTTCATGTTATCCAGATTGAGATGATTTCAGAGTAAAAATTAACATGCAATAGTAATCAGAAATGTACTGAAATGGGTGAAAAATGGGTGAAAAATTAAACAACTCATTAAATTCTAAACAAACTCACACACCTACGTCAATGTTCATTCATCTACTGCAGTATAATCACACTGGAATTATTCTGTATTTATTCAAACACCCTGTGCAATACATTCTTACATTTATTTTGTTATTATATTCTCAACTTTGCCCTTTATCTCATATTGTATATAAATCTAACTGCACTGACTTTATTTTGTACATATTTTGCACCTTTTATATTTTTTTTATATTTTACATAGTCACTTATTTACACTGAAAAGGAGATCCTCTCCAATCTTGTTGTACATTCTGTATAATGACAATAAAGAGCATTGTATTGTATTGTACTGTATTCTATTGTATTCTATTCTAAATATAAAAAAGTGCACCCATTACTGTTTATGCATGATATATTTTTGTTTAAAACACAGTGACCCTAGAAATACTGTCCTAGATGGGTCGTCAACATTCCAGTTTATACCCATGTAGCCGATTACACCCACATATTTTGGCTACGTCCTAATTTAAGTGTGTTTTGGAAGGAGGTTTTCGAAACCCTGAAGGAGGTTTTTAAAATCAACATCCCACAAAACCTCACAGTGGCGATACTGGGAGTAATACCTGAAGGTCTGGATAGAAGGGCAGATAAATACCTCTGGAATATATGATTCACTGACGCCTAAAAGTCTAGAACCATCAGATGGATGAAACCAGAACCTCCCTCATATAATACATGGATTCAAAAAGTTTAGGGTATTTATCAAATGGAGCAGATTACATTCTCACTAAGGCTTCAGAATGACATTTTTACTAAAATATGGGAACCTATGTTATCTTTACTGCTGCAATAATAATATTTATTAGTGATGCAAAACCTCTTGTTGTATATCAAAATGCTGTCATCCTGCTTCTGACTAGGAATTATAAATATAACCTTATCAGTGTTGGGAGGGTTACTTTTAAAATGTACTCCATTACAGATTACAGAATACATGTCCAAAAAAGTAATCTGTACTGTAGAGTTACACAATATATCGTTTGAGCATAGTCATTGAAATGTACGTGTGCATCATTGTCCCATCACAGGTTCTGTAATGTAGAAAGTAAAGGAACTCAATGTCTTTTCATCTAATTTCAAGGCAGGGTATCTGACACAAACTGAGCACAGCCATCCACCAATCACAATCGTTCTTAATCAGTTTGCTGAAACAGGCCACGCCCCTGCGCATAAAGTGAGTCACTGGTAACGACATTGAAAAATAAGCAACGGACAAAAGAAAATCACCGAAAATGAAGAAAATCACTGAAAATGAAGAAAATCACTGAAAGTAATGTCTCTGTGCATATGTCTCGATGTATTTTTCTCTATATATGTTGTTAATGTAAAATTCTCTATGCATGTAGCGTTTACAACAAATTCCCTATGTATATCCATGTACACATAATGAAAGGTATATAATAAGTATTGTACATGGAGTGCACAAGCTTGAAATAAATCAATCAATCAAAATCAAATCAAAACCTCATTTCTTCAAGGCTTTAGCGGTGGACTGGGAACAACACTGTCAGCATTTGGCCACTAAGGTATAAAGTTAAATGTTTGACAACTTTAAATCACGCCCATTTCCTAGACTGACTGGACATGTGTCCGTGTAAGCATGGTCTGTCTTTTCTAATTTTTCACACAACAGCCACAGCCACGTTTCTTTTGCTACACCATCACTGCCTTCGAGGGGAAACTGTGCATGGTTATCCCCATTTGTTCAAACCGTCATGCCAAGTTTGCGGACAACAACAGTTCTTCGACAGAGGCAGTCTGGTCAGGGTTTCCACAAGGAGTTGTTCTCTGCCAGCCCGGTGTCTGGAAGGAATTTGTTTTACCGCCTGAACGTGAAACCTATGGGACACATTTCAACAGCAGTGTACGCTACAAATATAATATTCATAAAAACAACATCTTGTCTTCACAGACGCCAATTCATTCGTCATTCACTCCTTATTTCAACTGGACAGTTACCTGTTAAAAACATGTGTATTGTGGGATGGTGCAGGAGTCATTTCCAGAACCCTTTATCTTAATGGAGCAAAGACAAGGCTTTAACAGCAGATGTAGACTTAGAAGGTGGCCATTAAAAAGAAGCATCACTATAATCAAACATTAATATTATTTCAATTGTTTAAGTAAAATTAACTGTTCCACACTGAAAACATACACAAAGAGCATCATCGGTACTTTGTATATATTTAATTATATTTTAGATATCGTTATTGTTAAAATTCTGCACACTAAAAAGGCAGGGTATTGTTTTCATATCAATCTTTAGGAATCTTATAAGGTATATTAGCATTTCTGATCTGCCAGCTCTGGCCCCGCCTCCAACTCTGACTCCGCCTCCATTATCTTGACCTGAACTTGATGAACTGACTCATTTCCACAACTTGCACTCCATACTAATCATCAGAATATTTTTGTCGGATTTTGTATCAAGGGATTGTGAGAAATGCAAGGGAAACTGATAGATGACAGAAAATAATGAAAAGTAATCTATTGATTTTTATAAATGTAACTGTATTCTGATTACCATGTATTAAAATTGTAACTGTAATGGACCTCACTTACGCATATTTTACATTCAAAATACGTAATCACATAATATGTATTCCATTACTCCCCAACACTGCTTTTCAATAGTGTTGTGAAAAAATCAGGTTCATCTATCCTTATATTTAGGGCCAGATTAACTGAAGGTTTGTGTGTATCAAAACGTGTGTAAAACTCATTTTACATGCAACAAAAAGTACAACCTAATTTACTATCAGTGCGCAATAAAGGTTGCATCGTTCAAAGGTGCAAAATACTGAGCCAGTTAGTACGTTTGGTAAAATAAATATGTAATATTGGATATTTAACCACACGTGTACGTGTACTGGGAGGAGAAAATGTAAATATATTAGTGCTGCACACGTAACGTGATTTATCAAACCTGAACACAATTTTACTGATACAAACTGTGTCTATATTTAACGCATCTCAAAAGGATGTGCAAAGGAGGTCCTCTAAACATTTATGAATGATTGAGGAAACATTTATTAAAATATTTCATCTTGTCTCCAAAATGATAGCCTTGTGGATACAGTCCGCATGGAGATCCACGGACCGGTGTGAATGAAGGGTGAACTTATACATGTTTCTATTGGCAGTAGTTTGTCATTTGTGCAGCACAAATTGTGCAGAGACTGAACTCAACCACACGGTTTGCGTGGAGAGAACGAAGCCAAGTGCGGTGACCGATGCGGTCTGTTCCGTGGCTCCATTGTCTCTCCCGCGTCAGGGGATTTAAAATTCCGTCACCAACGTTGACGTTTGGATAACATCTAGAGACAGCAGAGGCACGGAGTGGAGTGCACTGGACACCACGCTTGGCTTCATTGTCTCCGCACGAACCGTGTGTTTGAGTCTAGTCTCCGTCTGCACAGTGCAGTGGTGAGCGGCAGGCACAGCGGGCCAGTGCCTCTGTATGCCCAGTATGTTTTCAGTACACTGTCTACATGGCACATGCTGTTCATGAAAACACACGCAAAATCTTCATTTAAATAGGGTGGTCTCTAACATGTTTGAACCTGTGGTCACTAGCGCAGGAAATCTTGATAAATCACTAGCAAACCGCAGTCCAACCCCTCACGCAAAATTCTAGATGGCACTTGCACATTATTACAAGCAAAATGGGATCTTCGTGAATCTGGCCCTTAGCGTCTTATTTGGATTGAGAGAAGGGAGCTGGTGTTTATTCTTTGTGATTTCAGCACCTGCAGCTTTAACTTGTTTTAATTTGAAAGACTATGTTCTTCATTCAGATACCAAAATACGTCTTTTATGAATTAGACTTTGACAGCTATAACACTGTTGGCCATAAAGTTAGAATAAAACACTGCTACCTCATGAAATTACTAAAAAAAAAGGGTTTTTTTTCTAGGTAGATTAAGTTTAAATGGGACTCAATATGTAATCACTGCATCAGGGCAAAGGTGATTACTGATATGTATGAATAGAAATAAACAGAGGGATGTGTCTGAAAACAAAACTATTCAGCTTCCTGGGCAGAGTGTATTTACATGAATACATGCAAACTATTGGATCCAGAGGAGAAAACTGCAGAAACAAGATGGTCATTTTTCCTTTTGTCAGCTCACTTCAGTACTTCACTTTATAGTTTAAGAGCTTTCTGCCATCCGTACACTCAGGAAAAGGCTTTTGTTAGCCTCAGCTGATTATAAACCTACAAAAAGTGATTTGTTGAAAAAGAAATGAAAGACATGAATGAATAAAAAAGTCAACATTTGAACAGCGGCTGCTGTTGTGTAAAATGGATTACAGCTGAATCAGTCAGACCTCCCACACCTCCTTGACTCTATCCTCCACATTGTCTTGCCATGTTTCTTCTGTCCTCAAACTATGATTTCTCTCAGGGCTTATCTTGACTCTTTTGAGAAGGAGCTGAGTCTGAGGAAGTTTAAAGCTACAAAGAACCGTGGTAAAATAAAACCCTATAAGGAAAACGTTGTGTTTGTTGGCTTGTTGCCAGTGTGTGAATGTGGAAGTGAGCGAGTAAGACGTGCCTTTATATAGCAGCAGCACTATAGAATGAACTTCAAACTTCTCACAGATTTACGAGGGCTGCCCCGGGCTCTGGGGGCGCAAATGAAAGGAGCCATTTTTCACCTTGTGTATGTCTGCCTGACTGACTGTGTGCTCATTTGTGTAAAAAAAAAAAAAGAAGACTGTTACAGACCCGAAACCACTGGTCTCACCTGCATGAGGTTGGGCGAGTGTGTGGAATGCAGAAAGGCCAGGAGTGAATGTAAATAAATAACCATAAGTTTAATAATTATTGACACACACACACAGTCACTACTTGCCAGATTTTTTTTATGTGTATTGGCTAAAAAAAGCTCTCCACAGTGAGCGCTGAAGCCAAAGCAGATGTAATGGTAGCCATAATGAACGAGGTAGCGGTTGTAATGAGAGCAGCGGCTACAAAAATAACAGTAGTAATTATTTAGAGTGTGTAATAATAGAAGTAGCAATAATAACAGTAAAAGCAGTGACAGCAGCGGAGACTGGGGTTGTAGTACATTACATCGGAGACTTTTTTAAGTATTACAAAAAGGTTTGAAGTCAGACATCAGACTGAACCACATTTTATCACTAGGTGTTGCATTTCCACTCAGCAGAAGAGAAGAAGTGAGACTACTAAAGCCTAGGCCTGGGAAATATATCTATTTTTGTTGCAGATGATTTCAAAAATACAAAACTTGAGTTTTTTTCTCCTCTTGCTATGGCTCACGTTTTGTGCCCAGCAGCTTCCATAGCATCACCCCCCACCTCCCCCTTGTTTCCTTAACAGAGATGCACACATTAACAAGATGACTACCGCTAACAAGAGCAACAAGTTTGATCCCAAGAAATGAATAGTATCGTCAATTGTTTGAAACTGGTTTGAGTTTGCAGCGGCAAACGTGAAACAAGTGACTGGACGCTGCAAAGTTTGTCTATAGCCCATTGGAACAAAAGGAAACAACCCAACAAACTTATTCAACATGTAAAACAGAGGCATTAGCCGAGTGGGACAGATGACACTCAATACGAGCGGAACGAAACCACTACAACCAACAAACTGGTGTTAAAAAGCAACCTACTGGGGTGGAATCATTTACCCAAGACACCACAGATGATAAGGAAAGGACACGATGGAGAGAGAGCACTGAAGAGTCGCTAAAGATATGGTACCCAGGCGCACCTGCAGACCTGAATTCTGATGAGGGGTGGGGTGGGGTGAATAAATCGTAAGATGGGGGGGGGGTCCGTGCCGTAGCCTACGATGACTACACGCACACCTTATGTCTGTAAAACTGACATGAATAAATAGTAACTGACCATTAACTCAAACTGAAACTGCAAACTGTAAACTAGTCAGTTACTCCTGTGCAATATCTATACACCCATAAACGAGCTACATCTGTTAAGTGCAATACCTGTTCAGTACAGCTTAACACTGTTCAACTTGTCACACTCATATTGTAAATAGTGCTTATTAAGTTTGGTACTTATTGTTTATTACTATTTTCTATTGCTATTTTGGTACTTATTGCTATCTTGGTACTTGCTACTTATTTATTACCTCCGCCAAGGAGGTTATGTTTTTGCCGGTGTTTATCTGTTTGTCTGTTTGTCTGTCTGTCTGTTTGTGTACAAAATAACTCAAAAAGTTATGGACGGATTTTGATGAAATTTTCAGGATACCTTGGGAATGAT
>JAPTGZ010000017.1:59060-76193 GCA_029814645.1 Fowleria isostigma | reverse complement strand
TACTTCTCAATATAAAAATATAACAATTTATACATTTACAAATCAGACAGAAAAAAAAAATAGTTACATTAATTTAACATTATTTCATAATTATATTCATTTATAAATTTTTTAAAATTTGTTTTAAAAGCAACATGATTACTTATTAACATCATTTCTGGAGGGAATATATTCCAATTTGAAATGGCTCCGTATATAAATGTGTTTTTGAGTGCATTAGTTCATGGCAAAGGCAAAGTAAAAGTAGCATTAGAGGCTGATCTGGGGTTCCACCCATGTCAGTTCCAGGTGTGTGTAGTTTAGAGAACAGGCTGATGACAGCTGAGGCTAGTACCAGTACAGTATTTGGTCAGGAATGATAAAGAACTCAGTCACGTACAAACAACTATATTAGTTTAACATTGATAAGGAAAAGTTTTATTAGAAGATGAAGTTGGTATTTCTTTAGGTGAACCAGAAATATCACAACATTATTGTTATCACAATGCTGTACACATATCGCAAGTTTTGCCGATATTGTGCAGCCCTGGTGTTTGGATGGAAAACCATCTACCAGCATTACAAATTAACCCTTCAGTTCCCTTCCGACAGGTCTGTGACATGACAACTTAGTTTGTACTGGAGATCTTCTATGTGCAGATGGGAGGTTTTAAAATTAATGTCATTGACAAAATGAATTATACTAAACTTTTCAAGGGGAATTATTGATCTGAGAGAAAATAATGAGTAAAATGTAAAAAGGCACCCAAACATTTGTGTCTTAATTACGATGCTGTATTGGGGCCACATAAGAAAATAAAATGGTAAATGGTCTGTATTTATATAGTGCTTTTCTACACATTAATGGTACTCAAAGCACTTTACAATACTAGTTTCACATTCACCTACTCATACACCAGTGGGCTGCCTCTATGCCAGGCACTATCAGACCTCAAAGGGAGCAATTTAGGATTTGGTGTCTTGCCCAAGGACACTTTGACATGTGGACAGTTTGAGGCGGAATTCGAACCGCCGACCCTTAGATCATTGAACGACCTACTCTACCACCTGCGCCACACCCGCCCAAAATCACTCGTCACTACAATAGTCATAATATGACAAGAAAAAACTCATTATTTAACAAAATTAATGTCCTATTTTTCTAAGATTAAAGTTGTAATATTTCATGAATGAAGTCATAATATTATGAGAATAAAAATCATAGTTTCCAAAAACTAAGAAAATAATGTCTTACTAGTTAAAAAAACAACAATAACTCATTGTTAAACAAAATAATGTACTTTAATGATGGATACGACTGCAGACTTTCCTCCATGTCCTATTTATGTCAAATTTGAGTTGTAATACTAATATGAAACTGAAAAAAAAACCAAAAAAAAACCAACAACTCCCTTGTATTTGACAAGGGTATGAATCATTCTGGGCTTAAATGTAAAAGTATATTCCAAGTCACTGTTTTAAATCTCGCAGTGTCACATCAGGAAATCCAGCTGGTACAAAACAAAAAGCTTATACGAAACCGAAAGGAGTTTGCCTGACAATGACAAAACTGATTCATTAAACATATACAATACAAATACATTGATGTCAGTTAACTAGTACTAAAACTGTACGGATCAGAAAAGTGACTCACTTGTCCCACTGATCCAGGGGGTCATCTCCAGTGTAGGAGCTGATACTGCTCTCAAAACACCTGGAAGGTCAATGAAAGTACAACAAATTTAAGGTAATATCAGAAGTCTGTGTTAAACATTAGCTAAGAATCATGTTTGGTGTTAGCAGTAGCACTGATGCTAACAGCCAACACTACGGCTACAGTGACTTACTGTAAATACGCAGCGATATCCATTTCTCCTTTGGTTAAAATCCACAAAAAAAGTAAAATATATTCCAATCCAGTGTTTAACTTACGATATAATAGAGTAATTTACTTTAAAAGCCAAGTTTTATCCATGGCATCCACCTCAACACAAACGTTAACTTTCTGAGCGTCTGCTACTGGGTTTAAAAATTCGCGCTGGGCCAATGAGAGCAATGAGAGTAAGAAACCCCGCCCAGACATGACGACATTTCCGGTATTCCCATCGCTTCATCAGGACAGTTCGTTGTACATTTTGTTTTCTTACATATATCTATATATCTCTACATATATTTATTTATTATTTATTTATACACACACACACACACACACACACACACACACACACACACACACATATATATACATTAAACGTGCAAAGAACATAACTTCTAAAGAACATTAGAAAAGATTTTATTAATAACAATAAAATAAATAATAAAAATAAACATAAAAGTCAGAGGTCTAATCAGGCATTAATATATATTCAAACTGTCATACACAATAAAGGCTTGGTAATTTTACATATGTTTATACATACATATATTTTTTTAAGATTTGTCAACTCATTTATATACTGCCCTGCGATGAATTGGCGAAATGTCCAGGGTGTACCCCCCCTTCGCCCTTCAGTGGCTGGACCCCCGTGACCCTAATGAGGATTAAGCGGGTTAGGAAAATGAATGAATGAATGAACTCATTTATATAAATCAAAACAGTGGGTGACTCTTCCTAAATCTACCTTTATTGATAAAATGTTTAGCCATAATAATTGATTATATATAATTTCTTGTTTTCTATAAATACTCCCTATTTAATGTCCTGAATGTTACTTTCACATACCCAATCTTCAAATGCATTCCAAAATGTTTTGGTGTTATTGTATGTGTAATTAAAAAACAAATGTTTAAATGATTCAGTGTCAAATTAACAGAAAACACAGTTATTTTTTCTGTATATCAAATCTTTGTCTCAGAAACTCATTACAGGGATAAATATCATTCCAGGTTCTAAAATGTGTTTCTTTAGCTTTTGGTGGTATGGGCAGGGAGAACCTGGCTGTTTGGGTCTTTACGGGTTAAGGAACTCGTCTGCCAGTTGTCGCGATATTATCGTGAATGTTCAGTTTGACGTCACCGTCACTGTACATGAAAACTGAGCAGCCCGTTCGCAGCCGCTTGAGAAACCCCGTACACAGAGGGCAGAAGCAGAGCTCGCGACGTTACGTAGTCGCCATTTTGTTTCACCGGGAGTAAAGAAATTAATCAGGAAAGCACCGGGGGGAATATTTTCCTTAATTTGAAGCACCTTCGTCACGACAAAACAGCATCGTGCACTCAATTCTAAATTCGCATGGTAAGTACACTCGGATTTTGCGGTCGTATTTTGTAAAGACATTGCTTTTGCTGTACAGTGAGTCCTCGATGCAGACGGTGCACGACCGGTCTGTGTTAGCATGGTAGCAGCTCAGTTACACGGCTAGCCGGCATTTTGGAAAACGGTCTGCTTTGATCCACGCTTTGCGGTCCAGACTTAATACGTGCTGTTACTCGATACTAGATTTGGAGAAACACTGCTGCTGAGTTTAATTTGATATAAAGTTAAGTTTTTGACATCGATTGTATCGTTCATTTTTTGGAGGGTCCACGCGCGCGGCAGAGGCTGAGGCCTGTGATCTGCACGAGCTCGCTAACATTAGCTAGCTAACATTAGCAGTAGAGGCGTGGTGAAGGGGACACAACCTGAAAACCAGCAAGATCTGCACTTAAACCGGGTATTTTCTTAAGTATCCCAGTGGAAAAATGTATCATTGATTGTCATTATACTTCTTAAAGGTCAACAATGCGGAGTAGGTGATATCAACCGCCCTGTTGTTGTTTTCACGTTGACTGTAACCGCTCAGATTAAGGCTTGAACGATGGCGCCAAACCGACCGGACACTCATTTCCACCCCGATTGTCCCGGTGCAAGCAGGCCGATGTTTATCAAGCTCTGTCCTTGTCCCGCACAGATGTCTGAAGACATGGCCACAGATCACGTTAACGGGAACGGTACAGAGGAGCCCATGGACACTACAGCGGCGGCGACCCACTCGGAACACTTCCAGGCTCTCCTGGAGGCTGGTTTACCTCAAAAAGTAGCTGAAAAGCTAGATGAACTTTACGTAGCAGGTGAGTTTGATTTTATTGTATTTATGTGTTTCAAACTTGTGCACTCCATGTACAATACTAATTGCATACATTCCATTATGTGTTCACAGATAGGAAATTTGCTATAAACATTATGTCTGTACACAATACACATAATACATGAATATACATGACAATTCAGTTTTAGAATACAACCTTACTACCCCGAAAGGGAGTGAGAAGAAATCAAACTTATTTATTCCCACCCCCAGTTTCACTACTTGTATGGTTGCAATTATGTCAGTTGCAAACATGTATTTGTACACCAAAACTAACTTTAACACAATGTACAGAACACAAATGTATCCATCAAGAAACATTAATACTAATTAAACATAATGGATTATAGGCACTGAAAGAAATATTTTCATAAAATGTAAATATATCTGACAAATAGTGTCAACACTTTAAGTAAAAGCCAAGAGCTAACACACACATGTACAATAATAAGAAGAAAGGAAAACTAAGAAAAACACCACTTGTCTTGTTGCTTTGGTTTCAGTCATGACCATTGATCTGATTTATTTCGGACTCGTGCACTTTATATACAACACTGCCTCAGTCCAGACAGAAATAACATAACATCCACATGTTATATACGTTTCATTATGTATACTCAAATATACATAGAGAAATTTGTTCTAAACTTTCATTACCAAACTAACTTTGACACACATACAAAACTCAAATGTCCTGCATAAAGAGAAAAATATCAATAAAACACAAGACTATAAACAACAAAGAGAAATTGTATTCATATTATGTGTAAACAATATACATAAAAATATACAATTTACTGCTAATAAACAACCCTAATAGCCCAAAAGGGAGTGAGAAGAATTAAACAGGGCTCTAGAGTGTGACTAATTTGGTCACACTTGCAATGTAATTTCTCAATGATACGACTAACAAAAATTTCCGGTCGCACTGGTGCAACTAGCTGTTCAAGGGTTAAAAAAAAAAAAGTAACTCTGAGAGTGTCCCAGTGGTTCATCAGACGTACATTGTGCCCATACTGTTGTCTAAACCAATCAGAGATGGTGAAGGGCGGGACATCCCCTCTGATTGACAGTGGTCCACATGTTCCTGTACGTGTTTGAAAATACATGCACTGCTGCAGTCAGATATAGAGGTGAGGAACAGGCCCGTTAGTGGATGGATGATGAGAGGATGGAAAGAACCAGCGACAACTTTTTCATTAAGAATGTTAAGACCTGATCTCTCTGAAAATCTGAGCCAGTGCTCTGACGTGGAGCCTTCACCACCCTGGTCCAGAGACGGAACCAGATAGTCACATAAGATGGACTCAAGAGGACAGAACCACTGATTAAAATGGATTTTATCCAGATATGTCCCCTTTTAACATCCTGTCTGTATCGTCCGGGTGGTTTTTATGAATTAGACAAAGTGTCCAATTTTCACAATAAAACCTCTTTAAATGTGTATTATGGCACAAACGCAATTTTCATGTCTGTCGGTGTCACTGTTCATTTAATCTGAAAACTGCCAGATCCAACTGGAAGAACAGACTGTGGTGTTTCCACTGACATATGTGACATGAGGACAGTGAAAGGACCTGGTCCACACCAGTCTGTGGATGTGGGATGGACCTGAACATAGATGATAGTACTAGAGCAGGGATGGGAAACATGCGGCCTGTGGACCAAAACCAGACAAAGGGTCCAATCTGAGTCATGGTATGAATTTACAAAACACAAAAATTATACTGAAATTATGAGTCAAAGGTCAGGTGTCAAACTAGTGTCAGTTCAGGGACCACATATAGACCAATATGATGTACAGTAAAATAAAAACATAACAACCTTGTTTTGTTTTTTTTTTGTTTTTTTTTAAAAAGACTTGTTTTTGGTTTAATGTACAAAAATAACTAGATAAATAAACAAATAAAAATGATATGACTATAAGCAATGCAAAAAAAACCAACATGAAATGAAAATAATTACATTAACAAACTATGCTGTAACAATTAAATGCGAATAACCTGAATAAATATGAACAGCGTAGTTGGAGCTGAGTGTATTTAGGAAATCAAAATATGGTGCACTTTTAATATACATTTTCAAGTCAGTATTACCTACATGGACAACAGTTTTAAATCTGTAAAACTGTGATGTTAAATGCAATATGGTCAAAAATTTGGGTGCACCTAACTTGTTTTCTTGGGTGCACCAGTGCTGAAATTCAGTCTAGAGTCCTGGCTAAAACTGATTTACTTCCACTTTCACTACTTAAACTTGATGGTTGGAATTGTATTAGGGAAATTAAATGTAAACATGCCGTAGTATACAAAACTAACAACAACATACAGAACACAAATGTACCCAATAAAGACAAAAATACTAATAAAATACAACAAATTATAAGCACATAAATTAATGTAAATGTAGAAAGAATATAAGTGAATATAATAGTCAGTAGGCAAGATGAAAAATCAATGAATAGCAAAGAACAAAACACATAAAAACAAAGAATGAAAAATAAGAAAAATGCCATTAAATGTGTGTAAATGAAGTACAACACAGGAAGTTCAGTATAATTTTATTTTATTTTTTCCTGTGCAAAGATATACCTCCACATCATGGCTTACAACAGGATTAGAAAGGGTTTTGACTTTGCATAGCTTATTTATTTTTCTATTATTGATTGAAGAAGCTTCATTTCCTGCACAGCCAAGTTCCTAACAGTTCCACCTGTTCTTCTAGATCTCAACTTAAGTCATGTCAGTATTTCACAATATTTTACTGTTAATCTAACACAGTTTGTGTTACTATTCCCAGAGGCCTCCACCTTTACATCTGTGTTGTCTCACATTTCTACTCACTCTACCCTGACTGACCCTGCATTCAGATCCGCTTCCATGACAAGATCAATAAAATGCTCTGCATAGTTATCTTTGTCTCCTCTCACTCACAGCTACTTCCCTTTGTTGTTACCAATCAATAGTATTTGATCTTAGGGCAGACATTGTCACACTACTGAGTACAGACACTGTGTTTGATGGGGGGGGCTTGAGAAAGGTAGGTGTGAGCCAGTTGGTTTGGTCGAACACAAAGAAACAATGGAGCAGCTGTGAGACTACAGTAGGTGAATGTTTCCTTTTTAGAGCAGAAGCAAAAAGATCCAGGAAGATGTTATTTAATTATGTGTAATGTTGTGCAAGTTTCATTTTGATATATGATCAGTTGTGTTTCATATCTGATATACTTTGTATTTGAACAGCGCTTTGTTCTACTTGTACTGTATTACTTGCATAAACAGATTTAATGTCTTGAAATTTGACACTCCAAACTGTGCCACTAATGTGATCATCAAACTCAGACACGTGCATCTCTGCCATAACGCCTCACTGTCTTATTTCCTTCTGATATAAATTGTGTGGAAGTGAATCTGTCTCAAACTTTGAATTATAAAAGCCATTGAATTTATAACACTGATTTATTTTCTTTTTTTTTGTGGTTGTGAAGTTAAGTATCTGATTTTTTTTATTTTTTTGCATCTGAATTTGAGCAGCTTGAATTTACATTACTTGAAAGTTTTGAATGTAATTTTTTTCTTAATTTATAAACGTTGAAAGTGAAAATGGAAAAAAAATAAGTGAAAATGGAATATTGAAAATATGAAGAGTTGAATTCAGACAAAAAATTCAGTGCTCTAAATTCAGTGGCTTTTATAATTCAACATTTGAGACTGATTTGCTTCCTTATAATTGGCTCTTACTAGGGGTGTGTAATGCTACAGCTTTTAGATTTTACCTAGTGCTTTTGTTTCAATGTAAACAGGTCTCTCTACTTGTGTTTTAACATGCACTTAACATATTTTCTTTGTCTTTTTCAGGCCTGGTAGCACATAGCGATCTAGATGAACGGGCCATCGAAGCTTTGAAAGAATTTAATGAAGAGGGGGCCCTGCAAGTGCTGGTCCAGTTTAAAGAGAGTGATTTATCACATGTGCAAGTATGTCCTCATCACACTACCAATTAAGAAGTCGATTACAGGAGGCCTTTTGTCAATTTTAATTGTAAATTCTGACTTTAACAATTCCTCTTTCAGAACAAAAGTGCCTTTCTCTGTGGGGTAATGAAGACTTACAGGCAGAGGGAGAAACAAGGGACGAAAGTGTCAGATTCCACTAAAGGACCAGACGAGGGTAAAATCAAAGAACTCCTGGACAGAACCGAGTATACCCTCGACGTAACAACAGGCCAGCGAAAATACGGCGGCCCCCCACCCGAGTCTGTGTACGCCGGTGCCCAACCCACTGTTGGAACAGAGGTACGCTTTGTGTTCAGAGTAAATAAACTGTCATGCAGGAAGGGCGTGGACCTGGAAAATCCTCTCATTTTGACAGCCGAGTTGAGAGACACTGAGCCTGTTTACACAACCACAGAGGTTAGAGGACTGGGAGTAATCGGATAATTAGAATAATCAGATGTAATGTATTTACATGCACTTAAGGTGAGACACTCCAGATGAACAGGGTAAAATAATATCACCATGAAACTCAGTTGATTATTTATACAGGTATGAATCATTTATTTACAAGTTTTTGAAATTTGAATGTGTAATTGTACAAATAATGCATTATCTTATTAAATATGCATGGGTTTGCATATATTTTTGGTAGATAGATCTGAAGATATGATAAGGCCAAGTGAAAATTTCTTTTTTCATTTTGTGTACACAGAAGATGGAAAAAAAAAAACCAACAAACCAGATGGATATCAGGATATCTGCTTTCAAATCAAAATGTATTGTCCATAGCCTTGAGAAATTGATTATCACCATATTTTATTTTTTATATAAAATGTCACATAAATCAGACCATGAATGATTTATGAACAGATCCTTCTGTAAATATATTCAGAATACTGCTAAGTGTATGTACAATTTGGTGTATGTAGGTGATCCTGGTCATGACAGACTTCAGTTAACACACGAAACTCTGCGTGTCGCATTAAATTTGGGAGCAACTTCCTGCTGCAAGGGAAGAAAATAATAAAATAAACATCCTAATGTATATTTTCAATGTTTTCTTTATAACTGCTTGAAATAACACATGTTGAAGGAGTAAACTAAACAAAAATCTGAAATGAAAAAATCTGCATGAAAAATCAGTGTTTTAGCCTGACAGATCTCGCCTTAAGAAATGCAATAATCCTTAACCCTGGGTTAGACCCTCCAGTCTATTATCAGATTCCTTTGGGAGTACATACATACGTAGCGATGGCCAACTTAAACCTCCTGTTACTGTCTTCTTCTGAAGTTTGACTACGTAACTTCTGTTCTCTGTTTTGTTTACACGTGTGCAGTTGTAACCGAACTAATTAAATCAGATTAACCTGCATACATGCAGGAAGACATCAGAGTGTTGGGCACAAGTCCAGATGTGTTAATCTGATTTCTCATAATCAGATTACTGCTGTTATCTAATAAAACAGATCAGAGTATCCTGTTTACATGATCACTGGAATAAACTGAGAAATCCAGAATGATCAGAGTATTGGTGTGAATGGAAATGTGGTCATTGTTTTACATGCCAAGGTGCTGATTTGCTAAAAAAAATATACCTTAAATTTCTTTATACAAATAATTCTAAAATTTTAAATGCTTTTTATAAGCTCATCTCACCTTGGCTACTGTTTTCCACTCTTATTGGTATATATTTTTTGTCAGCATGTGTTTGTGGTTAAATCTAAATTGGGTCAAGTGTGTAAGTGATGTCATTTTTTTCCCCTTGTAGATCTTTGTGGGGAAGATTCCTCGTGACTTGTTTGAAGATGAGCTGGTTCCTCTCTTTGAGAAGGCTGGACCTATCTGGGACCTCAGGCTGATGATGGACCCTCTGAGTGGCCTGAACAGGGGCTACGCCTTTGTTACATTCTGCACTAAAGAAGCAGCCCAGGAGGCAGTCAAGTTGGTGAGTTAGTCAGGATTCAATGGAACATGAGCAGCAAATGTCAAATAATTGGGAGAAGAAAAAAAAAAAAAGCACAAACTATGTCCTAAAGTTTGAATGAGGCAACCTTGTTGTGATACTGGGCTATATAAATAAATTGAATTGAATGAGAATCATGTGAAAAGGTTCAGATGTTGAGATTCTAGAAGCAAGAGACTGTGGACATAAGCTCAAAGTCATAATTGATATATTTTATTTCCAGCTTGTGCACCCCATGTACAATACTGACTATATAGATTTCATTTTGTGTACACAGATATATATCAAGATATTAGTTGTAAACACTCATTAGTATACCAAGCTAACTTTAACACAACATATTAAACACAACTATACCTCATAAAGAGACAAATACCAATAAAACAGATTATAGTTGCCAAAGGCAAAATAATATCCATATCATGTAAAAAACATATGTAAATAAATTTGTCAGGGACAATGCAGTCAAACGTAGTTACAGACTTGCAGCTGATGTGATTCATACAGAGTTTATAGCGAGTGCTGATTTCCACCCGTCCCTGGTTGGGCTTTTCTACAGTACAATACATTACATTACAATGCAATATATAGTAAAAATTAAAGGGAAAAAAACCCCATAAACATTGTTTTATATAAAACACAATTAGATTGTCCAGAATTACTGCAGTGTATTTTCATAGTATAAAACATTCATTCACTCACCTACACATAATACATACTATTTACTCATGGGTACAGTTTTGTTTTTTCAGCCAAGTTTTAGTTATGGTGAACATTTTAAACTCAGAAATGAATTTTATTTCCAGTGGCAGTGAGTTCCAGAGTTTTGAGCTCTTACAGGAGAAAGCTGACATACGCGACATGATATACAGTAATTACACTATTAATGTACACCATAATAGTCTGAAATTATGTCAAAGATATTAGTTGTAAACATGCATTAGTACACCAAAACTAACTTTAAAATGACATACAGAACACAAATGTACTCAATAAAGAGAAAAATACTAAAAAACAAACAGCACCAAAATGTTGCTGTTTTCTGTTTCGGCTGCTCCCTTTCGGGGTTGCCACAGCAAATCGCCAGGGATTCACGTGATATTTTTTGGCACGTTTTTAGATCAGGATACCCTTCCTGACAACAGGGCTTGGGACCGACCTGGAATCAAACCTGAGCCTCCGGTGTGGCAGGCGACCAAGTCTACCACCGAGCCATCTCGCTCCCCTATAAGCACCAAAAATGAATAATGTAAAAAATGTTGACATTATTAAATGTTAACAATGTAAGCAATGTCAAGAAAGTAAAAAGCAAAGATCAAAACACACAATGAGAATACAGTAAGAAACGGTGAATGAATGAAACCAAATGAAAACCTGCTGAACACTGACATAGAAGAACCAGGAAAACTGCCTTTTGACTGTTTCCCTCCATGATGAGTTGAGCATTTATGGGAGGACAGTAGGATGAATAAACAAGCATTAAAGTTACCAACACTTCTCCTTTTCTTCATCATAAGTGTTGATTTTATTGCGAAACTTGTGTCTGAAGTGTGTTTGTGTATTTGACCTTTATCGTCTTTGTCACAACATTAAGCTTGATATTTTCTTTTGTTTTTTTCTCCCCCCAAGTGTAATAATCATGAGATTCGCCCTGGCAAGCACATTGGAGTGTGTATATCAGTGGCCAACAACAGGCTATTTGTTGGCTCCATTCCCAAGAGTAAAACGAAGGAGCAGATTGTTGAAGAGTTCGCTAAAGTCACAGGTAAATGAGTAGAACAGATAGAACAACACTCGTAATTCCAAATAAATGGTATTCCATTCTTGTAATTGTGTTTCTTAACATTTGCTCGCTGCGGTCTCCGGATTAAGTTCTTATTTCGCTTTCCTCGAGCGCATTATTTAACAGCTGTCGTGTCGTTCCAGAGGGTCTGAGTGACGTCATACTCTACCATCAACCAGACGATAAAAAGAAGAACAGAGGCTTCTGCTTCCTGGAGTATGAGGACCACAAAACCGCCGCTCAGGCCCGGCGCCGGTTAATGAGCGGCAAAGTGAAGGTTTGGAGCAACGTGACGGTGACCGTGGAGTGGGCGGATCCCATTGAAGACCCTGACCCCGAGGTCATGGCAAAGGTAAACACAAGCGCTTAAAGATGCTTTAGGCAAAGAAATGTCATCAGAGTCGGAAGTGAGATTTACATATTTGGATGAATCATTGTAACATGAGAGAACAAGCTGTTAATATTTGTGGTTTTTATTGAAGTGGCAACTGCATAGTCTGTGAAAGTCAACCCGACACCACTCGGGGTGGATAGATGGGTAGAGATAAATAGGATGAAAATATGAGATTGATTAAAAAATGTAAACAAAATAAGGATAAACAGACAAACACAAGCATTGAATTAAGTGAAGACAAAAAAAATATGCAGCAAAAGTAGTGAAAAATAAACAAAATTAATAAAATTGAATAAACTCAGCCAGAAATTGGACAAAAATCAACATAAATGACAAGTACAGATAGATGGATGCGTAGTGGGGAAAAATGTCATTGTTAAAAAAACTAACAAAATAAGTGGGGGGATAACAAATTTGAGCATCGATATAAGTAAAGACAAAATAGGTCGCAAAACTAGTGAAAAATGAAAGGTAGAATTATTAAAAACAACTGAATAGGCAAGAAAATGGACAAACAAAACAAATAAGTAGTAACTTTGAACTTAAAGATAAAGAAACAGCCTTGAAATTGTATTGTGGCAGCAAGATAAACAGTAAAAAATAAGAACACAAGCAAAAACACACTAAACGTAATATTTAAAAACAGCTGGTAAACATCTGGATAATCAAGTAGTAAAAGGTGCAACAGTAAACAGTGATGTGTCCGTTTTCAGTGGGAACAGGTGCGTAAATCCCGTTAAAGTTCACAGTGGAGTTGATGTAGTAAATATGAGTTGTATTTGTGTCGCAGGTCAAGGTTTTATTTGTGCGAAATCTTGCCAACGGCGTCACGGAGGAAACCCTGGAGAAGGCGTTCAGCGAGTTCGGGAAACTGGAGCGAGTGAAGAAGTTGAAAGACTACGCATTCATTCACTTTGAAGAGAGAGACGGTGCAGTGAAGGTAAGCGTTTGTTACCGTTTCCCATCAAACATGACCTGTTGAACCAGCTGACAGGGTTTGACATTTGACTGACAGAAAGTCCAACCGTTACCATGACGATAGTGTACCGAGTTGGGATTTCCCAGGACGTTTTACTCTGTTGGAGTTGACGTGAGCCCGAGACGCTGCACAAACATAAGTAACGGTTTGATGTGCTGCTGTTCATCAGGCCTTGGAGGAAATGAATGGAAAGGAGCTGGAGGGAGAGTCCATCGAGATCGTGTTTGCAAAGCCACCGGATCAGAAGAGGAAGGAGCGCAAGGCCCAGAGACAGGCGGCCAAAACGCAGATGTAAGAAACACTGAGCCGCCAAAACGGGGCTTGTTCAGGTCTGGAAAAGGCTGGAATCTTGAAACATTGTGTTCTAGACCTTGAAAATTTGGAGATTGTGTGAAAGTTTTAATAAAGTTTTGAAAAAATGTCTCAAATTTTAGAGCAGGGGTCTCAAACATGCGACCTGGGGACCAAAACCAGCCTGTTGATGGGTCCAATCTGGTCCATGGGATGAAATAGTAAAATAAAAAATGACATTGAAGATAGAAGCAATCAAGGATGTTCAAATAATTATAGGTTAATTCAATTTAAAGTGGTTCAGACCCCTTAAATATGATCAGTATAAATAAGTAATGAATAGCACATTTTTCTTTGTGTAAAAAAAAGAAATTATATGAAAATGTTTCCAATTAGACTAGTCTTTTACAAAAAATGTGAATTAAGTGCAATTTTAACAGTATTTTTCCTGTAATTAAATGTTTTGTGTATTTGTTTTGATCCACTGTGATCTTTAAGTTGAAACAAACGTGAAAATGAGAAGCTGAGGCAAAATATTGGCATAAATTGTTAAAATAGCATTTTTCGTATTAAATTTCATTTTGTCCATGTTTTTCATATTTTTTTTTCAAAGGATAATTTGTAGATGTAAACAATTTGATGATATAATTTTACCTGTTTGACTCCAAACCATAGAAGTTAGACATACACAGTTTGGAATTGACATTATGATGTTTGAATGATCCGGTCCACTTCAGCTCATATTGGGCTGTATGTGGAGCTGAACTAACAGGAGTTTAGTTGAATAAACTCAAAGGAACATTATCATGTAACGTAAGAAATACATGAGGAAATCATAGAACGAACCTGATCTGATTTCACTAACAGGTCGGTACTGGAATAATTCTAGTTAAACGTGTTTGTGTGGAATTGGTGCGGCTTTGAGGTTTCTCATGAAGACCAGACCATTCCTCACAGCAAACTGCCTGAAGGCGAAGTCAAAGACTGCAGCATAACCGCCTTATTTCAGCACCTCTAACATCACACAGCGGAGTGGGAGCGGTACGTTACACAGGGTTCCCACGCATTCTGGAAAACCTGAAAAGTGAGAAAATAGGTCATATACCCTGGAAACAGTTCAGTTATCCTGGAAAACCGGTGTTCCTGTGTAGTCTTAAAAAGTGAGAGTCTTGAATTTATAAATCTGCATTTAATACTTCAAAAGTCTGAAAAGGTAATAAATTTGACATGGTAGGTCCTCAGTTGTTACCATAAAGGTGTTAAATGTCCAAACTAAAGAAAGTAACATTGGTCTCTGTTCCACCCAGTAATTTATACTGAAATTAGGAAGCAATTACCGCTAATTTTGCAGCTCCGGTGACAAGTGACTCGGAACAGTGCGAATAAATGCATGGATTAAATAAATACATTTATGTACATTCTAGGAGTCACAAAATTTTGTTGGTATGGACACAAAATGGGCATTCAATTGTGTTCTAAGTCTTAAAAAGTCTTTACAAAGCCTCACATTCACGCACACTTATACACCAGTGGGCAGCTGCTGCCATGTCAGGAGCTACCAGTCCTCACTGGGACACTCACATGTGGACAATTGGATGTGGGATTCAAACTGATGACCTTCCGATCATTGGACGACCCCGCTCTACCAACTGCACCACAGATGACTGTGTATGAAATATGTGAATGTGATTTATTTCATCACACAACAGCCAATCATTTACCTCCTATCGTATCAGTATAAGGCTGAACCTTACATCAGTTCCCTTGGATCTTTGAGTCTGATGACCCTGAGGTCATTTTCACCACACAGATCTATAAATGTACAGAACCTTGAAGGTGGATAAATACAGTGGTCTATTTAAATCCCTCAGGTTTGACTCTTAAATGCGTTTGTGCTTCACAGGTATGACGACTATTACTACTACCCTCCTCCTCCTCACATGCCCCCTCCCGTCCGTGGGCGGGGCAGAGGCGGTAACCGGGGTGGCTACTCCTACCCCCCTGACTACTACGGCTACGATGAGTACTACGACTACTACGGCTACGACTATCACAACTACCGCGGTGGCTACGACGACCCCTACTACGGGGGGTATGACGACTTCCAGTCCCCGAGCCGAGGGCGCGGCGGCAGCAGGGGCGCCCGGGGCGGATCCTCCCCGGCCAGAGGACGCGGCGGCGCCGGGGCACCCAGGGGCAGGGCCGGCTTCTCCCAGCGCGGCGGGCCCGGACCAGGCCGTGGCGGGCGGGGCGCAAGAGGAGGCGTGCAGCCGAGAGGGCGAGGAGGGGTACGTGGTGCGCGGGGTGGCCGCGGTGGAAATGTAGGAGGAAAGCGCAAAGCTGACGGGTACAACCAGCCAGATTCCAAGCGTCGCCAGACCAATAATCAGAACTGGGGCTCTCAACCCATTGCTCAGCAACCGCTCCAAGGTGGTGATCATTCTGGTAACTATTCCGGTTACAAATCTGACAACCAGGAATTTTATCAGGATTCTTTTGGGCAACAGTGGAAGTAAACCAGTAGGGCTTTGATTTCAAAAAAGAAAAAAAAAAATCTATATATACGTGTTGTTTTTTTTGTTGTTTTTGTCTTTTTATTTCGAGACTTGATCTGATTGGCCCTCAATCCCATACGGTTGCCTGCATTTTTCCTCAATTGGTGACATCTGGCAAGATATCTTTTTGTACATATTTTAATAATCCGCTTGGACTCAAACAGTAGTCACACTCCTACCTGTTTCTGGCGAACTGGTTTTCTTTTTCTTTTTTTGTTTTTTTTTTTTAAAGATGGTCGTTTAAAAAAAAAAAAAAAAGATTTTCCATAACCTTTGAAAAAAATTTTTTAGATGCAATTCTGTGCTCGAGCTGTCTATTTGGCTATAGCTTTATGTATGTTTTTAGAAATTCTGGTTTCCATGTTTTAAGTAGCTAACAGCAACAAAGCATATGTCTCCTAAACCTGTATTTAAAACAAATGAAATACAATTTGTATTGTCACAAAGTAAATGCGTGTCTTGTTATTGAAAAGAAGAAAAAAAGGACTATCGTGGTCCTATTTTTTGGCTTTACATTTTGGCTTGTATTCTTTGCTGTTTGTCTGCTTTAATAAACATACACGCACACGTGTACAAAACTTCAAATTGTGTTGCAAATTCATGTTTCGGCAAATTCTCTCTTCAAATTGCCTTCAAATTTAAGGCTCCTTGTGGAAGAAAATGGATTAAAGGTTTGCCAATGTTGGCCACATGCTACAGTGTCACCTCTGCATGCCATCAAATTCCAAATCACCTACTTCTACAGTCTGCTCTGTATGTGCAGTCACATAATCCATCCTTATCAGTTCCTCATGTTCCAAAACATTAATGTGTCACAAATTGGTGTCCTAAATTCACTGTCAATGCAGCGTCAGGAGTAAGCCCCGCCCCTTTCAGTCTGTCATACACGTCCCTTTGGTTACTGGTGGGGGAAATGAAAGCACAATTTGATTGGTTTAAATCTGAAGTGAAGCTTTTCCTGGTCCCAGAAGGATCTACTTTAGCTGTTGAAGGCCTGGATACTAATCTGCATGTGTACTGGTTGATATTGTGCTACTGTGGGAGATAACTGCCATGCATGAAGCGCTTGTAGTGTTCTCTGTTGAGTTTGCTTCAATAGATGTACCGGCTGCTCCTAACCCCCCACCCC
>JAPTGZ010000017.1:26481-37792 GCA_029814645.1 Fowleria isostigma | reverse complement strand
TTTTAGTCACATGATACACACAGGAGTTAGGACTGGATTGCATAACCATTGTTTTTGATGACTTTTGATGGTCTAATCATTTTTCTGCGACATACAGTGCTCCATATAATTGAGTCCACCCCAAAACCTTTAGTTTTCTTTAAGAATCAACATTTTCTATGGGACACTATACAACATATCATGTTCTCAGTTGAAGAAATGTTCTAGAAAACTTTGCTTTATCCAATTTTTTGAAACTCTGCTTACATTCATTGAGATAATTAAAATCTTTTCAAAAGGAGTGTACTCATTTATGTACTATGTGTTTATATATATCTCTTTTATTTATTTTTTAAGTTACATGCTCAATAAGAAGTTGCTGAAGGTATGGAAAATGCAGCTTAAAGTTGAGTTAAATTAAGTTATACTTCTATATAAAGAGAAACTTTTGTAGTGAGTTTTGTCATGCTGGAACACACACAAAGTACTGACAGAAGTGTGTTAACTCTTAACCGTCTACAACCACACCTGATCAGATCACATGGTGTTTTCAAAGCGCGTTAATAAACATAACATGCTGCGTACTTTTAGTCCTCCTCGGCCAAATATAGTGTGAGGTTCTGTTGAAAAGTACTGCCCTAAAATTTAGACTAGATTGTCTTTGTGTAAAACTTATTAGATACATATTTTACTTACATTAGAAATAGATTCTTAGATTAGAAAGTACTCAGGTATTATAACTGTACATGGGACAAGGCCATTTGACCTTGAAAAAGTAGGTCAAGGTCACCCATTTTTAATATTCTTCTGCTCCATGCCTAGATGCATCCACAGTATAAATTTAATAAAGATATCAATGCATTCTTCGGATCACGCGATTATGTTACTGAATGGATGAACAGACAGACGACAAAATGATTACACTACCCCCTCGGCCAACTGGGTTAAAACTAGGTCACCTGGAGCACTTAATATAATAAAATATATAATAATATAATGCTCCTTTGTCATTTGCACACATCTAATGCAGTTTAATGTATAATACGAAGTCAATATTTAGCCTCATTTATCTGACCTTTTAAATAATTGATGTAAATACAATGACAGACAACACATGTTCACAAAACGGCATTACAAATGTCCATTTTAGACATGTTTTCTACACTTACCTATTATTTTATTCATATATTTTATGTATCATATATTCATATATTCCATTACTTTTAGGAAGCTTAGATTTCAGTAAACCTGGCTGTACGTTCGATGGCTCAACTCGACCTCGTACACCGTCACAGCGACGCCGTGTCGATCAAACACAACTCCAACCGCGTAACTTAAACTCATGAGACAGATGCCGACCTCTAAGCCGCAGCATGAAGGTGGAAGTCAGCGTCCACCCACCCATTAATCTGTGACTGGTGGATTTTGAGTAAGGACAGGTCTGTATTAGGCTGTAAAATCCACACCCTTCACTTTGAGCCGACTCTTCCCTCGGGCGGAGGTTTCCAGAACAGTATAAAGTTCAAGAGCAGCGGGGCTAAAATTCCCTTTGATTCTTTGTATAATAAAACCTGTACATGTAATTCAACGTATCTTTGAGTTTCTTTGTATTGTATGTAATAGGAAACATTTCTTTATGGAATTTTTTCCCATCTTTTGTATCTTGTGCATCAAGTTCCACATCTGGGATAATAAAGCGATTCAACTTTATTAAACATCACCCATAGACGTGTCTCGAACCTGCATTAACTCTTTCCCCCTGGACACCTACTAGGAACAACCCATATATATGTTACTAGTTCTACCCATAGAACATATTATTTTTCGGGTGTGTTGTTTCTTTTTCCAGTGGCTACAATAGTCACTACTTCAGCAAACTTTGGGAAAAAAAAGGTGAAAATGTATAATTATTATTAATTTTTTTTAAATTAACAAAAAATAAAACCAAATAAAGAAATAAAAACTAAACCCTAATTTAATAAATATATATATGTGTAAAAAGAGGAAAAAGAAAAAATAAAGAAAATAAAATTAAGAAAAAATTAAGAAAAAAAATCAAGAAATAAAGGAAAAAAGGTAGAAAAGGCATTATTTAATCCTACTGGTTATTTTAATATAGGTTGTGGTCACCTCCACCTATCACAGCATCGTTACATTTCAAAAACTGACCCGTTCTAATGGTCGTTAAATCACATCTTTAGTGAAATAACAGAGATGTCAAAACTTGTCATTGAAGGTACGGATGGAGGGAGGGTCGTCAAATATCGTCTTTATGGGGGAAAGTTAATCTAAAGTAAAACCCTCTGTGTTCTTCGTTTTTGTTCCGTGTTCAATTTGTATGAACGATGTACAATTCAAAGACCATATTTATACCATTTAAATGCAATACTTTTTTTTTTTTCCCCAAGTCCCTGTTGGTGTAAAACGACTCTGCCGAGGTTTAATGCACTGTGAGTAACAGAAGAATAGGATTTAGTGACATGGGGATGTTAATGGGACATTTACCTCTGTCCTTCCCGTTCAGCAGCCTCTCCTCTTCCTCCCGTCCATCATCTAGAAAGGAAATAAAAGTGTCATTATACTCCATTAACTGTGCAACAAACAGCAAGAAACTTTCACCATGGTCTATAGTGTTTCCTTTCAGTATTTGGTTTCAGATATTTCATACAGACTTCATGGACAAGTCTCATTCTTCATATACTTGTATATTTGACCTATTTTTAATCATCTGATCTAAACCTGTCCTCCTCTACTGGAACTGTTTTATACAAATGTACTGTAAATTATATTTAGTTTTATTATTTGTTGTTACTTCATGTTATTACATGTTTTCTGATCTGTTTTTCCTTGTTTTGTTGTGACTCAATATCACTGTAAATGTGCATATACAGTACACATTTGTTCATCTGTTTGTATGTAATATGTGTGTGTGTGTGTGTGTGTAGTATATATTTGAGTATACAGTAGACATTTGTGTGCCTGTACAGTACATATTTGTGCATCTGTTTGTATGTAGTACATATTTGTTAATTTGTGTTATTTTGTGTGTATACAGTACAGATCTGTGCAGGTTTGTAGATATTTGTCAATTTGTGTGCATACAGTACACATTTGTGCATCTGTTTTTATGTAGTACAAATCTGTGTGTAAATACACACTACATATTTGTGTGACTGTGTGTATAGTACATGTTTGTGCACATATAGTAGATGTTTGTGCATCTGAGTATATAGTACATATTTTTGCATATACATAGTACATGTTTGTGCATCTGTTTGTGTATATACAGTATATATTTGTGTGTATTTACCAGAGTGTAGCTCTTTGACCAGTGAGGACACTGTGTTGGTGATGGAATCTGCTGCTACCAGAAGGTCATTCCTCAGGTTCCTCCTCGGGCCTGAGATGCACAGACAAATAAGAACTTAAAATTTGATATTGTTACAATATCACGTCATTTTCCAACAGCCAAAGGTTTTGCACAATACCAGTTTTGTTTTATGTGATTTTCCAGTTCTGTTGATGATAAGTGAACATTTCCTTTAAATAACTAACCGGTTCCTGTCATGTGCTTTACGTTACACACATTTTATGGTGCTTCACAAACTGTAAGTGAATGAAGTAAAACCAATTCAGAACACTGGGAACTTGTTTTATATGTCCGTAGCTCAGCTTTTGTGGTAAATATATGTAGTTAAAGCTGTTGGAATTGTGACTATGTTGCATATGAGCAGTCTAAATCCATATTTCTTGAGTTAGAGACAGAACCTTGGTCTAAAACCAGAAATACAAACCCATATTAATCAGACATGAGATAAAAATACAGCACAGACTCTATCAGGGGTGTCAAACTCATGTTAGTTTAGCGGCCACATACAGCCCAATGTGACCTGAAGTGAGCCGAATTACTAAAATAATAACATAATAATAAATAAATAATGTCTATTCCCAAATATATATGTCTAACTTCTATGTTTTACAGTGAAAAAAGTAAAATAACATCAAAATATTGACATATAAAAACTAACCTTCAAAAGACAGTAAAAAAACATGAACAAAATGAAATTCCTTAAGAAAACAGTATAATTTGAACAATTTCTGCAATTACTTTTGCCTCAGCTTCTTATTTTCACATGTTCATTACAACTTACAGATCACAGTGGATCTACAAATACACAAAACACTGAATAATAGACAGTATATTGTTAAAATTGCACTTAATTCTCTAAAGAAATTTCAGGTTCATATCTGGTCAGGTTATTCACATTTTTTGTGAAAGGCTAGTCTGTAAATGTAAACATGTTTGTGCAATTTTAATTTTTTTCACTAAAACAAAGAGGAAAAAAAATTAAAGTTTTTATTATTTATAGTTTTAATTGTTAATTTCTTCAGTGTTATCTTTGTATTTCATTAATTCAGCCCATGGGCCAGATTGGACACCATGGGAGGTTGGTTTTGGGCCCCGGGCCACATGTTGGACACATTGGCCACAGTAGTTAAAATCACAGAAATCCATCCTACATCACTTCTAATGAAAGATAAACACTAAAACAATCAGCACATGGATTACGCGTATATAAATTTATGATCTACTGATGGGTATCCTGTTAAATCCTTTCTAACCTTGAGCGAAGGCCTCCCGTACGTCGCCTCCGACCCCGGCGAGTGAGTCCTGAGGAGGGAACATGTGAGCGTGAGGAGACGCGGCGGCGACTGAACGGACGGCTGACGGACTCGGGCGAGAAGGAGAAACGTGGGAAGAACCGGCTGCCTGCACCTGGAACACAGATTAATGAGGAACTCCATTATTTATGAACTTCAGAAAATATACAGAAGAATTATTCACAGTTTAACAAACAATACGAGGGAAATAAAATATTCATACCCGCTGAATTTTACATTAGAAAGTGTTAAGACATGGTGACACATGCTCAGACATAGGGCTGTGTGATATGAAATGATATATGTATATTAAAGGGATTCTTCCTGAAGTAGAAGTACAGCTACTTGTGTGAAAAAATACTCTTGTAAAAGTAGAAGTACTGAATAAAAAAAAAGCACAACTTCTCAATTGTAATCAAGTTCAAAAGTAACAAGTAAACTGCCTTTTTTGCCATGAACAAAGCAATACTTATTTATCCAGGTAAAATTATAAAAGTTTCCAATTCCACAGTGAATGGAGCAACATATTTTTTCATGTACTCTCACGTCCGTTTAGTTTGAAAAAGTAACAAGTCTATTTTGAGAATGTAAGGAGTATAAAAAACGGATATATATGCAAAAATATAGAGATTAAAAATAAAAAGTTGCAAAAAAAATAAATACTCAAGTACAGGTACCTAAAGAATCTACCACAGTACAGTAACAGTCTAAGTACTCCTCTGATTAAAGGAATGATATTTTGCTTTTTAAAATGAAATTATTAATTTTAAAACATGTCCCTGTGGTCTATATAAACTGTAAATGCTATGTTTGGGTCTGAATTCTTCATTAATTCAACTCCACTGGTCCATCTTCAACACTATTTCTGAGTAATGACACCAGAAAGCTAGCTTTTGAGCGCTGGCTCTTTAAATGCAAATGAGCCACTTCATGCCCCGCCCCCTCCAGGTTGTTGACCATGCTGCTCTGACTTTTGTTCGTTAATACAACCAACAACTGGACATTTAAGGTAATGGACTCTAAGTCTGGACATACGTATGTCTAGTATGGACTACGACTACTGATGACGACAAACAAATGTTACTACTGTACTCGGAGAAATATTCACAAGAAGTCTTGACCTTATATGTGCAAATGTCCTGATGTAACTAGTTATAGACACAACAAATTAAGAAGGAATTAAAACGACTTGTAAAAATCCACTCGATTTTTGCCCAAATATAAGGAAGTCTCTGCAGCCCCTCGAGAGTTCACATTCAAACTAAATGAACTACTAAGCCCCTTCCAAACATGCACTCCAGACAGTTCCACCTGCTCTTTAACCGGAGTCGTCTGTTCAAACATACTACTCTGCTCCGGATTATGTCCATTTCGCCTACATTCAGATATAAGGGACATTCTCTGGATGGATTATCTAGGGGTTGGAAACCGGATATGACGTAAACATTGCACAGCGGGCTCCTTAAATTTTTCGGTGATGTGGTCGAACATGACAGAATCCCGTGTTGTCCCGTTTATGCTTTTAATTATTTCTATATCAGCCTTCACTGTGAGGAGATCACGAATTTCGGAATCTCTCCAGTTGTTGACCATTCTCTTCGTTGCTGATGTTGGCCTCTTGTGTTTTTCCGTGTTTTGGTGAAGTGGGAAATGACGTGTTATGTATGTCATCAATGTGTGCACTCCCAGTTTTCCCTCCGGTCCCTCCCCTCAACCCTTCAGGCGGTGTGTGTTCAGATCTTAACCTGACAGTCTGAAAAGACGACACCTCACCGGTTAATGTCTGGACTTAATACGAGGGGGTCAGCCGGTTATTATCCGCGTAAAGTCAACCGCACATGAGCTGGAGGGTTGTGTTCAGACACAAGGGTCAAACGGCCAAAGTCCGGAGACTGTCCGTTTTTCATAGCATGTTTGAAAGGGGCTATAGTGTCAAAAACACACAAATAAATGAAGTGGGTTTAGATCAATATGACCCCTTTAATGTCACATATTTTCTGTGAATTTCAGTGAATATATAATAATATTTCTTGACCACAGGGACGGGCCTGTTTGTTATTACAGTATTACATGGCTCTGAGGGCTGTGCAGAACCACATGAGGCTCTGAAAAGGTCCGTTTGTACCCTCCACTATTGTTCTGGAGCGGGGGTAAAAGTTCTCAGGGTTGTTTGTCATCTGATGTGGATATTTTTTTTTTTAAAAAAGGGGTATTTTCTCCACATTTGGCGTCCAGCGTTTTAGGTCTCAAAAACGAACATTTCTGGTGTGTGTGTGTGTGTGTGTGTGTATCCGTACGCTGAGGGAAAACACAAAGACAATGTTAAATAAACAATGGCGTCTCACCCAGCTCTCCCTATGTCTGTTATTGTTTTGTGTAATGAAGCTGGACCTTAAACATCAAATCCAGGTGTATAAATCAACTTAAAACCCTGGTTTAACTTTAACACACTCTTTGTACTGCTTCACATGAGTATTGTATTGATGGTAAAAGAAGTCAGCTGTGTTTGAGTGGAACAGTCTATGCAGGGTTTGTACTAGAGCTGCACAGTAGATCATTTGAGCGTCGTCATTGTAATGTACGTGTGCGCAATAGTCACATCGCAGGTCCAGTGATATAAGAGGTAAATGAACTCAACGTGTTCTCCTCTGATTTCAAGGGTACCTGACACAACATGGTAACAACATTCAAAAATGAGCACTGAACAAGAGGAAATCACCTAAAACGAAGAAGAAAATCACCAAAAAAGAAAAAAAATCTGAGAAAATGAATAAAATTGCCAAAAAAGGAAGAAAATCAGAGAAAACAAAGAAAATCACCAAAAAACAAAAAAAACTGAGAAAATGAAGACAAAAATTACCAAAAACGACGAAGAACATCACCAAAAACAAAGAAAAATCAGAGAAAACAAAGAAGAAAATCTGAGAAAATGAAGAAGAAAATCACAGAAAAAGGAAGAAAATCACAAGAACGAAAATTACAATATATATATATATATGTATTGCAGGGTTAAAATAAATAAATAAATAAATCGCACTATCAGTTTTTTTCCAAATATCGTGCAGCCTTAATTTAAACACATTTTTTTAAGGTCAAATCCAAGTGCTTTTCAAGCACTTTTAAGGGTCAGTCTCAAATTTTTCCAGCACAGCATCTTATCGCTGTGGTAAAATACATATCTACAGGTATACATATACTCATCTTTCATATATTTTTCCACTTTTTATCACTATAATGTACACTGTATTATGCTATAAACATCCAAAATGATGTTTCACAATAACAAAATGTTAGATATTAATGAGGAACACAAAATTTTAGCCCCTGAAAAAAAGGGAAGAAACTTGGCGTCCTTCAGACACACTCACACTGAGACAAAGATCAAGATAAAAATGTACCTGGAGTTGACCTGAGAACACCTGGAAATCTTCTTTTCGCACATAAAACTTTATTTTTCTAAACGTATCATCTTTCTATAAGTTGCTTTCTGGCTTACCATCTAACCTGGCAGAGTTAATATTAAAAATAAGACCTTCAAACCTTGAAAAAACAACACTGAAATTCAAGCCTTTTCAAGGTTTTCAAGCACCTGTACGAACCCTGTCTGTGGTATAAGGTCCTAAGCATAGATTACTGGTCTACCATATGTTTTGTATGCCAAAGCACCTAAATGTGATGCAAGTGCTGAGTGGAAAAAATGCAAAATATATCATGAAGATTAAAGTTGAGACAGTGAAATAAACATTAGACCATATACAGTCACAGAAAACATTATTAGACCATTAAAAATAATCAGAGACAATGGTTATGTAATCAAGTACTAACTCCTGTGTGTATCATGTGACTAAAACAGACAGAAAATAAAACACGGAATGAATAAAAGCACTGTTTTTGTCACTACAAATCATAGATATTGATGTAAGAACTGGTGTGATTTTGGTTATTATCTATAAAAACCATAGAAAATTGATAGATATCAGCTTTGAAAGTAAACTACTATCAGATATTATTGTTTTTATCATTATATTTGCCCAAACAAATGTACCTTTAGTTGGACCAGTCATTAAAATGAACAAGAAATTGAAGGAAAACATAGGGTGGTCTAATCATTTTTTCTGTGACTGTGTATATAGAATACATGATGCGCTTTGAAATGACAACATATCATCATATCACACAGCCTTTCTGATAGAGGAGGAAAACTTACTGCCTGTCGTTGTTCCTCATCCTATACGGTGACAACGCGGACAGTTGGGGAAAAAGTGAGGGGGGGGAAAGGGTGGAAAAGCAGACGTCAGATACAGTCAGAACTAACAGGAGGAAACAGCAGAGAGGGAAAAGTGAGGATAGTAACAGTCTGAGGAGGTGTGCGGAGTAAAACAGAAAGGATGCCCTCTAGTGTGTGTGTGTGTGTGTGTGTGTGTGTCTCCCCGTCGTGGCTTCGTGTTGGGGGTCACCTTGAGCAGCTTCATCAGCCCCTCCAGCTGCACCATCAGCTCCCTCCTGCTCTCCTGCAGAGACGACATCCTCTGCTCCAGCTCGTCTTTCCTCTGCCTGAGACACACAAAAACACAACAGCTCCACCGTTAGTGTTAGAGCGCGTCAGGGGGGTACAGGGGAAACGGCACACAGGAAAAAAAAAAAGGTGGGGGTTTAACCTTCGAGAAAATGACGGCACGAATATACCGGGGTGAAGTCAGCAAATGTGGGCCGTGACATTTGTCCTCTTAAATATCTGCAGAGTTTATGTAACACTGATGCTCCTCCATATTTAAAAAGTCCTTACACATCACTCGCAGAGGCTAAGGTGAAGGTGGGTGTTTGAGGAAATCAGATGGCATTACCCCACCACAAAAATCAAGAAGTGGTTGGTAGTTTATGCCACTTCACTGGCGGTATTGACTCAACTCGCCACAACTCAAGACGTTTTTTTTTTTTTTTCCGTTTCCAGTGAGTGAGAAGAGGAACTGGCAATTAGAATAGAATAGAATAGAATAGAATAGAATAGAATAGAATAGAATAGAATAGAATAGAATAGAATAGAAGTACTTTATTAATCTCAAACTGGGAAACTGAATTGTAACAGCAGCAGCATGACAAGAAAAAACCATAGAATGAAATAGAATACAATAGATACAAAATATACAGTAAGAGCAAAATATGATAACCAAATAAGGGTAATTTCTCTGTACATAATAGATTATAAGCGTATCAGCAAGAGTGTTATAAAGGCAGTATGGAGCAACAACAAACATGTAATGTGCAAAGTAGGGTGAAAATGTAATTGCTGAGTAAAGTGAACCAGAAAAAGTAAAATAAAGTTACTACCAGGTGGGTCAGTAAATGACTGAAGGACTTTTGAAGATATATCCGTCATGCATAATTTTTAAAAGTAAAAACTAATATTTTCTATGTGCATTATGATTCTGTATAATCATGTTATTACATAAACAATCACCTATTAATAAATGACTAGATATGCTAAATTGTCATCTAAATAACCGTCCAAACGTAATAACAGCCACCTTCTATGTATCTAAACAATAATAAAATGATCTTATTCAAAAACGATTTTGATTGTATTCTTTTTATTAAGTTGACATAATCATGACAGATATTTGTTTTTTGGTAATAAATCAAATTATACAGAGAAAAAGAGGAGGATAACATCCCAGCAATCTGGTTGGTCCAGTTCAATAGAAGTGAAGTTGCTGCTTCGCTTGTTGCGTTCGCTGTCACCGGAAACTCTTGTCTATTTTCTTTTCAAAATATTACGACTTTAATCTCAGAAAAGCACTACATTATTTTACATTAAATGAGTTTTTTAAAACTACGACTTTATTCTCAAAATATTACGACTTTATTCTCGTAGTGAAAAGCGATTTTATTTTCTTATGTGGCCCTACTACGCCGTTGTACTATTATACTTTTCACTGGTTCCAAGACAGTCATGAGTCAACTTTTGATATGATGTGGTGCTACACAAATTAAATTTTATTGATAGATTGATTATTAAAAATAATTAGGTTACACAAGTGTTCGGCTGCAAATAATAAAATAAATGTATACCATACAGATATTTACTCCGATATGTAGATTTACTCCTGCTTTATCACTCAGCTTTGATTCATACATTCATTCATTCATTTTCTGAACTGCTACCAACCAACATCAGAATTAAACTCTGGACCTTTTAGTTGTGAGATGCCAGTGCTTATCACTGCACCACTGTGCCGCCTCCTCATTCACACATTTCAGGAAAAAAAAAAACACATTCTGTTATTTGTATGGTGAGTTGTTATCAAGTCATGTATTAAAATAACAGGCTATTGTTAATAAAGTAGGTTTTTAACAACAAAATTATCCCTGAAAGAGGTGCAAAAAGGCAACAGACCAAGTACAAGAGTCGACAAATAAAAACCATCCAGCAGACAAAACAAACTGGAAGTAGCAAATGGTCAGTGGTTGTACATCTTTCATATTTTTGTGCAGTTTGTTGGTTTATTTCAGATCAGACGGGTAAGAAAAAGTTATGGGTTAACGCTTTCTCCCTTGGACACGACTTAGAACGACCCATATACTGTATATGTAACTAGTTCTACCCATGGGACATTTTGTTTTTCTGGTGTGTTGTTTCTTTTTCCAGTGGCTACAATCATCACTACTTTGG
>JAPTGZ010000017.1:12273-23119 GCA_029814645.1 Fowleria isostigma | reverse complement strand
AGGAGGGGGGGGAGGGGGGGGCATCGGGGAATACTCGGCATGCGTCTGACTCTGTATATACTGTATGATCTGACAGCCATGGAGCAACAACAGTAACAGAACTTTGGCAGACACACACAGTCAACACTTTTTAAGCTTGAGGGTATCAAAAGACGCATTATGCGGTTTAATTCTCAGTCATTTTAAAATGCTTACTCATCCACCCCTCACAGCTGTAGGCGTGATGTTTCTTATGAGTTGCGTTCTAACATCTTGGCACTATGACATATCAAAGTTTGCAAAACGCCCAAAATGATCCTGGGGACACGGCAAGCCTCTGACAAATATGTCCGAACAAGCCTAATGTGTGCTAATAAAAATCCCAAATGCGCTGGTGTAACAACAGGCACGTACCAGCTTTTGTATTTCTCAAAAGCCTGTGGCAAACAGGGCAAAACCCGTAAAACTGTGATAAACTAAAAGGAATGAAAGGAGATGGCAAGGAATTTAATGCCAGCTCTCCGTGACCTGAGGCTTCATTAAATTCATGCCACTGCAGGAAGAGTCTTTACTGCTGCTCCTCCATTCAAGTCACTTTTCCTTTTGACTGGAACTTGACATTTCGGAAGAATAAGGCGCTTCCCTCCGCCTGCAGATCGAGTCAGCCACAGAAAAATGCGAGGCAGTTTCCTAAAACTGGTCATCCCCCTATTATTCCTCGGCTCGGAGCCAATTCTCTTTCCTAATAATGGGAAGCAAGTGTCTCTTTCCATCCGGCAGGTGGGAGGGGGATTTACAAATGACGACGGGATGTACCATATCCTGGAAACGTGGACCTATGGGGCATTTCTACGTCACTTTATCTAACTGTCATTTCCACTTTGGGATATGTACAAAACACAGTGGGATATTCATTTCCTTTCCTGCCCCCTGCCCTTCAAGGAGGACTGCAATGCGGATGGGGAGGGGATATGACAATTCCCAGCACGTTTACGGTGGTCAAATTCACATGCTCACAACTCCCTTTATTCGGTCCGAGCCGCAGAGAGCCGATGAGTTGCTTGGTATTCTGTGGAGAATTTCGGCTGGCTAAAAATACAAGAAGGCAGGCGTGCCGTTGCCCTTTTCTTCTGAACCGAGGCGGAGATGCCCATGAGAGAAGCAAAAGGCTGACACAAAACAAAACAACACAACACAACAGGCTTCGACAAGTGAAGGTGTCTCACAAAGCCATCATTCCTTTGTATTTCAGTACAGTGGCTGCATGAAGCCCTTTTTATTCAATATATCCAAACATGTACAATCTGATAGCAAAAGTCAGGGATGTGGTATGTATTCACAGACAAACAGTACAAACAAGAAAAAAATGTTATCTTACTTGCATTCTCCTGGGACAGCGCAGCTTCCATGTAACAGGTTGCAGCCTTGTTTGCAGATCGCTGGAAAAGAAAAAACAAAAAAAACAAAACAAAAACAAAGACAATCTGAAGGTGAGATTTTAATTCCACTGGGAGACAAGCACCTTTCAATTTGTCTCCCACTGAAAACAACACAATTATTCTTTACAAAGACAGGCCACAGAACAGTGTGTGGGGGGAAGAAAGGTGGCCATGACATGGCAAGGTGGGAGGAGACGCTCGTTTGTTTGCAATCTTTCTAACAAGTGCAACAAGACGTGAGAATTCATGGCACCCTGACCAGGGCTGGGGTTGAGGGGGGGGCAGGAGGGGACAACTTTATAGCCTGCATGTACAACACTACCCCCCTCTTAAAAACAACCCAGCCCTTCTCCACTCCCCTCCTCTTTTCACCCTTCGTCTTCTAAGGTCAGCTGGGTGATTTATGGAGGCCCCCCACTCTCTCCAGCACCACCCACAAGCACGACTCCAACCCTACGATGTTTTCACATCAGCGAGCAACGCATACTGCATTTTAAAATCGTCTTTTACTGAGGGACTTTGGATATGGACAAACAATAGGCTTGCTTTTACTACTGTATATTTAATGTACATATTAAATATATGAGGATATATATAAATACATAGCTACTGTAATAGTAAATTTACTGCATTGAAATATAAGGTATTTCTATTTTAAGGATTAGCAATTTGCATAAAGAAGGACTCCGACGTATTTGTCACTGAATAATGAACAGCAAATGCTCACATCTGAGCTGGAAGTGAGGAAGATACCTACTCAAGACAACAGTTCACACTAACTTTCATTATATAAAAACCAAGTGCACTGACAACTAGTTTTGAGTGCTTTTCAATAATTAAAATGACAATGCTACAAGATACTTAGATCAATGATATATATATACTTACTTATGAAAAAACATTAGACCATAGAAAACAATAGTTATGCACTCAAATACCAACTTGTGTGTGTATCAAGTGACTAAAACAGACAGAAAACATGAAATGCCTAAAAAGCACTGTTTTTGTCAGTACAATGCCATAGATACTGACGTGAGAACGTATGTGATTTTGATTATTATCAAGAAAACCATGGGAAATGGATAGAGATCAGCTCTGAAATTAAACTCTTATGAGCTTTTTTTGGTTGTTATCATTGTATTTGTCCAAACAACCTAATGTGCCTTTAGTTGTACCAGGCATTAAAATGAACAAGAAATGGAGGAAAACATAAGTAGGTCTAATATTTTCCATGACTGTAGTGCATGCAATATGTTTCATTTAAAGTAAGATAAGCTTTAAAGATACAGAATTTTCCATCACATCCACAGCAATTAAAACATTAATTGGTCTGGTTTCCAAAACTAGACTATTTAATTTCAACAAGACTATTTAATTTCAAACCAAAACATGTTCCAAAAAGATAATGAATTACAGTAGAATAAAGTTAGCTAGCATATTATGTGGCTAGCTAGTCAGCCAACATAAATAATAGGATTTAGCTTGGTAAATATACTACATTCAGGGTTAACATACAGGCTTTAATTTATGTATATGTCAAAACTAAATAAACCCAACAAAAATATGGCAATGCTTTGAATTATAAGCTTTGTTCAATACTTTTATTTTGGTTTTGAAGCCCTTGAGTGTCTTCATTATGGCTACATACACACAGTGTTGATGGTAGCAATGCATCAATGTAAGCCAAGAAGGGTTTGTTACTTCTACAGTGAAGTAACTACAGTTTTCTTTCATAATTTTTTGGATATTTTTTTTTTTTTTACATTCATACACACAGAATAGAAAACTCAGCTACTTATTCAGAATCTCCATATGTTTAATCTCACCTGTCCCGCAGTCCCGACCCATCCATCCCTCCAGACAGACCTGAGCCCCTGACGGCTCACAGCGGTAGTGGCCAAAGTAGTCGTCTCGAGGAACACACAGCTTATTGCACTTGTTGCCATAGTAGTTGTCATCACATCGCACCCGGATGCGGTAGGTGAAGTGAGCGATGGGCCCGTCGTACAGGATGGTCTGCCAGTTGTCTCCTGGGTTGATCATTCCGGTGTGTGTGCTGCGATCGATCAGCAGCTCCTCCTCATCTGCAGCAGACAGACACATGTCAGATGGTGAATATTTTACATCCATAATGTGGGTAGAAATATACAAATATCAAGAACCCTTCTGAGTACATGTCATAACTGTCTGTTTATCTAGAGAACATTATATAGCCCAACCAGCTATGTCCTGAACCACTTCAATTCCAAGAGGGTCACAAGGCTGCTGGAGACTGACCCAGTTACCAATGGACAAAAGTGTGGAACATTATACTAGGGGAGGGCAGAATCATCATATCACAACTTTTTAAAAATAAAATCACGATCTTAATTTTATTATGATTCTTTACATTGATGTTGGAAACTAATTTGCATATCTTTTGCCTGGTAAAAGTCACTGCTTCTGTTACCTCCTTCCACCATTTGCTACTCCTCTCATAAAGAATGCCTTTACTAAATGCGTGTGTTAAAGTTGTTTCCTTTTGTTTAACATTACCTGTTGCTACTGCTGCGGTGTAGCAGTTTGGCTATGCATAGTGTTTGGGCATGCATCGATTCAGGTTGGACAGGGGGCTAAAAACGGCATGAACATACACACGCAAAGTTTATTATGTTTAAAGATAACACAGTGATTAAAAGTGGTGTGTATATTTATGTGGGTCATGATATCATGTTGCCAGGTGATTGAATAGGTTCATAGTGGTGCCATCTGATGTATGAACAGTGCCTGTGCAAATTTTGGAAAATTACTGTTGTTTGAGCTTTGTTGTTTGGGGAAAACCTAAACCAATTCCAGACGATGGAAGCGGAGTTCTTTTTAGGAGACAACTCCTCCGTTTCACTGTCAGTCACATAGGGCTGCACAATTTTGGCCAAAAATAAAATCCAGATTTTTTCCTCCAAAATCTTAATGTTCAATTTTAATTTTTGGGTAAAACTACAGAAGACAATAGAATTCAGAGGTTCATTTAGATCCACGGATTGGGGATCATAAGAGCAGGTGGGGGGCTGCCGTACCTCATGACGAGTACACACAGACTAGTCAGCATGTTGATTTGTGATGCTAGTCAGTGACAGGTATCGGTCATGAGCACATGCGTGGACCACGTAATATGAGTGATTATCAAGATATGAACATAGTCATAGCCAGGTGCCAGACATGGGTGGCTGTACGTTGAACATGGAGTGTCCAGGGCTCTGCCGCGGCTACTGTGTGCTGAAGCCTTGTTATGACCCAGGGCTCCAACACAGTTGGTGTGCGCCGGATGCAGAGTCCGACTATGTGCCTGCAAGTCTGTGATGCCATCTCAGATTTAAGGTCTGTCATCATTACATGGAATTCTGTGCAAGACCGCTCTCACAGTTAGGAGGAAGAGTCTATGGTAGCCTGGAGGTGTGTGGTCCAGAGACACAAGATGAAATTCCTTTGACAATCACCCTGTTTTAAAAAATTTAAAAATCCAAATTCAATTTGAATCTGATTATTGGTGCAGCCCTACAGCTACGACCCCCACTACACAACTTGAGGTCCGCATGTTGTGGACGTGAACAGACTTGGTGCATCTGTACGTCAGCATATAACGACATCCAGAGTTGTTGAATACTTTATGGCTCTGACTACATCATATGATAAAGGATTCCATGATCTCTCTGCTTTGTTGGATCATCAATGCATTCTAATCCTTCATGATCTAATATCATTCTATTGTATACCCCTACATTATACATATTCTGCATATTTTAGTAAATATCTCTACAGTTCACATCACGGGTCCTTTATCTACTCTGAAAATTTCACCAAAATTAATTTGACATCAAAATTGCAGATTTGGATTTTCTTCTTATTCAGAATGGGGAATCTAGATGTAACAAAGAAAGAAAAAAAAAAAAAAAGACTGGCATCACTGCATGTATGTTTGAGACCAATCAAGTATTGGTACTGCCTCCAAACAAAACCTAAAAATGAATCAGTAAAAATAAAGTATCTGACTTACATGTCATCTACTGTATGCCATCCAAACAGTCGATTTCCACAAAGCTGTAGGAAAAAAGTTGCATCTTGATCCTACTTTTAAAATCCTATTATGTCTCTCCTGCAGGAGTGCTGAGAAGCAGTCTGGTAGTGTAGATTAATCGGCTTGCTAACATTTAGCGCCAAAACTGACAGTGACAGACGAGCCAAAAGAGTCACACTGCTCTGCACCATGCTCTTTCACAAAGCACAATTTCATTCACTGCACAATACCATTTATTGAGGAAAATACAATTATGATTTCCTCCATGATATGAACTAAAACTCTTCAGTGCATACAGTAAGGTGTTAAAAATGTAATTTGTGAACGCAGACATTTAGAAAAGATGTGGTCTCCTGTACTCTGATGTAAAGTCACCACTTAGGATAGAAGCAGCACATTGAGCAGATACACACTCTGATATCACACTGTTTGTGTGTGAGGACCCGCTGAATGTTAAGTACGCCATTCAAAGTCATCATCTGCAAATTGATCTATTTTCTGGCTATCACACAACACACCACTGAGCTCCCTGTACGAGCATTGTCATGACGCGTCTATTGGGAGGCTACTATTTAGCCTCTAGCATGCCAACACTCACATTAAACATTGTTTGCCTTGTGAGGCTCGCTGTAGCGCCAGCTTCCAGAAAGAAAGCAATCTTTATCACAGTGGGATCGAAGCCGGCAAACAATCTCTGTGGAAATAGGGGGTCTGTGATTTCCTTTTCAGTGTGACATTAGGCTGCAATGCACCATAGACATTTTGAAGTGAGCAATACACACACACACACACCTTCCTCTGCTGGGGACTGACACAATGTCAGACAGAATTAAGCAACAATAACAGAAATAAACCCCGGCAGTTGCCAGATAGAGAACAATGGGCTCCGGGCCCAAGCCGGGCTCTGTTACCTCGGTGTCTAAACACTGAGCCCGGCCGCCCAGTCCACTCCACTTCCTGCTCGATAAACACAAGGAAAACAGCCGGCTGCTTTTCCTGAGGACACAGGGGGAAGGGAAGAGAGCCACGCCGGAGGACATGACGCCGGACGAGAGGAATCTCACTGACAGACCAACACAATGTAGACTCTTACGTAGGACAAGACATGATGATGATGCTGAGTCAGGTCAGAGAACAAGCTCAAATCCAAGGTCTACAGCAGACGACTGACTGACTGACATGACTTTTCAGACTCGTATGAATTGATGAAGTTCACTCTTGGATTACATTGCTGTGTAAAATCACATACAAGATTCTAAACTCTAAGAAAATTTGCAGTTTGTCAAGATAAGTTTCTATGTCATCCTCCAACAACTACATGTACAGACTCGGGGTTAACTCATGTGAAACTGGTCCTTAATGCATTGGTATTAAATTACATTATGGACCAGCATTCACAAAGGCACAGGTGTAATAGGCTGATTGAGTTTTCGTCTGTACAATTCTAATGCTGAATAAGAGGACGCTGTACAAAAAGACTTGATAATATCCCTTTCAGCAACAAAGAATTTGATAAAACATGAAACTGCAGACCTAGTTCTGCAACGACACAGGATTTATGATGAACCATCTCAGACTTTGACTTGGTATCAAAACTAACTAGTCATTCATAACTACTTTTGGAACTTTCCCCCATTGCTGATGCTGATACGGATGATTCAATAAATCAGATGTTCTGTCATGATGAGAGCATTTTTCTGCTGGAAACAGGAACAGATGACACTGCTCTTTGCATCCAAGGGCAGCAAAGTAGAACAACGTAAATACTTACAATTGAAAGCAAAGAACATAATAAAAGTTACAGGTAACTATTAATTCCATTGCAATATAATCACACAGTAACAGAGCAACTCTTCCGCCATTTCGGAATGAAAGGGGTTCTCAAAAAGCTCCACAGTTCCATCTTTTACCTTACTGTTTTTCTACCATTTCTGTTTTTTATACTTCTAATTTATTATAAAAAGCATGTTTGCTTTTGTATTCTGTGTTGATCTTATATTCTATTTTTGCTGTCTGTCATGCTGCTGCTCTACTGCAATTTCCCAGTTTGGAATAATTCAAATATATCTATGTAGCCTACATTGGACAAAAAAATAAAATAATGTTGGGCATTTTCATCTGGCATTACTTAGAAACATTAGCAGATCTTGGTCAAGGGGATAGAGTACAAAATCATACAGCTCTCCTCCAGTTTCCTGTCTCTCTCTCTCTCCACTACTTGTATTAAAAAAAGTGGAAATGCCAAAATAAAAAAAATTAAACCATGCTTAATATCAGACATGAATGACACTTTCATAGCAGCATACAGGATAAAAACACTGAGGTACACTGCCTGTAAGTGTGGTTTTAACTGTCAGGGCTTTTGCTGTTCCCACTGTGGCTTCAATGCATTAATTTTTGTAGTATTTGGGACATTTTGTTTATTCATGATGGTTAAGTGATAACCAGAAAAGAAAAAAATGAAACATGATCTGAGCATAAACCTCCCGTATAATAGTGATGCTGCATGTTTTTTATTTCTATTTTCTCATAATTCAACAGCATTATTTGACAATTACAGGAACAGCTCTAATTCTGTATCTATATGTATTCAATTAATGTTGTAATGATTTTAGAGGTTTTTTTTTTTTTAGAGTGATGCACATGTACTGTTCACTGTGAGAATTAACGAGTTTAGATAATAGATGAGATGCCCTTCTCCACCTGCTGGTGAAAAAGGAGCTACAATAACCGCTGAAACGAACTGTGACCTCACTGAAGTTTCCCCCCCACTACAAGCAGACTTCCTTGTGATCTTCTGCTGAGGTTGAAAGGAGCATTTGTTCCAGACGTTTGTGTCTGTTGAACCCATGACATCAAGGTTGAAGTCAGCTGATGTCTGTGACCCATAGCGTCCTCAGTTCAGCTTTTGAACGGAGTGAAAAACCAAAATAAAAAAACAAAAAAAACAAAAACCTCTTACAGCTCTCAACATTTTAAGAAGCTGCCGCTGAATTTCAGCCCAAAGTGAAAAAAGAAACCATTCTCTGTTGGTGTGTTATCTTTCAAAACCATCTACTTTGCTTCTTTATGCCACATGGCAAAGACAAAAATGGCGGGAAACCATTAACCATCAGAAACATCAAAAGTAATCACTGAACGTATACAATTACTGGAGGCCTGCGTGAAGAAACACGGCGTGCAACAGTCTAATCAAAGAGCTATGATGTCAAAATCTATTTCTTCCCCATTGTCTGCATTCACAAGTGGAAGTGCTTTTGATGTTATGGACAAAACAGGATGTAATGACTTCATGTAAATAAGGCAAGTCTGGACTAGAGTGGACAGTCTAGTGCATGGGCCCATTCACGCTCAGAAACATATTAGACTCATGAAATATGCCATCGTATCCACAGATCAAAGCTACACTAACACATAGAAGCATTAGAGTCTTCAATGGGCCCCTTTCCTCCCAGACTGGACTACTGCTCAGACGGGAAAAAGAGGTTGCACAGGAGTCCACCCAGCGGACATAACTAAAGGAAAACAGGATACAGCTGGTCAGCACTGGTCGCCACAGCCAAAATAGCCAAGGAACAAGTCTAGTATTCTATATGAGGCATCTTGGGCAATATGGTGTACAGTGTAAAATGGAAACAAATGGGTTTCTACTTGGAACACAATAGCAGGAGTAAGCTGGCCGTCTGATTTCAACTCAAGTTTTTGACTGGTCTTCAAAGAACGTCCACCTTGTTGATTGGTCAGAAGTCTGTGGTGCTGGATTAAGCCAGCAATACAGGAAGGTCGCTCTGTGTTCTAGGCTTCTTTGAGACAAACACTGATCAAGGATTCATTGTCAAGCTCAGACTTGACAAGGACACATAGCAGTTGGATCAAGGATCTAGCCTAAACCTTATTTAACCAGCATAAAGAGTAAAAAATCTTACTGAAAGGCTGTCCATCAGTAGCAGTTAATCAACATCACGACAATGAAATTAATATAAACTTACTGTTCCGTGTGTTGTTGTCCCAGTCCCAGGCCTCCACGATCAACGTATATGTCCGCTGGAGAGAAAGAAAAGATGAAATCAGTCAGATTCAGTGAGAATGTAAGATGAAATTCACAATCTAAAGCCTACATCATTAACTCACACGCAGAAATGAGAACCAATTCATACATACAGTAACCGCAATTACCAACTGACCTGCAGCAGAAGTTATGCTTCCACAATACAATGAATAAACCATTGACAGAAGCTCACAAATGCTCAAACTTCCCACATCATCATCATAAAATGAAACAATCAGCTTCTTCACCATCAAAAGTGTTTGAGAACTGATTTATAACATGGAGCAAAAAATTACTCTACATCAGATATAACACCCACTGTGGTGTTAAAAGAAAGCTGCAGCAATTATTCAAATAACAAAAAAAGGTATATATTTTTATGTTCTCAATTGTAGGGCTGGGAAAATCTGGCAAAAAGATCATGTGATCATCTGAGGGAGAATCCTAATCCATGATGTAGGCTAGTTATAAGTTTTCTTCTGGTTTCTGGAGGCTTAGTTTCTGGGTGATGGCTCTTGTCCTTAGCAGGGTAGTAACTCTGGATTTTTGAATAATAGGGGAGCAAAATTATTATAATATTGACAATATCTTGATGAAATAAACACTTAGCACTAGTTCCTGTACAATCCTGTGTAGTGATGTATTACTTAGCTACACTGTGGCGAAGTGGAAAACATTTTCATTAACATCATTCTAAGGCAGGACTCACCAACCCTGGTCAACAAGATCTACTATCCTGCATGTTTTAGACGCATCCCTCTTCCAACACATCTGATTCAAATATAAGCCTATCATTAAGCTCTGCAGAAGCCTGATAATGACCATCAGGTGTGCTGGAAGAGGGAAATGTCTAAAACATGCAGAATAACAGATCTTCAGGACCAGGGTTGGTGACCCCTGTTCTAAAGCATTCATGTAAAAATCGGCCTCACTGCACATCAGAGTTCAGACCAACGCTGACAGACTTACAGTCATGGTTTGACATGATTTCAACATGTTACACAAACTTGGCAGGTTAACATGGCCTACAAGCAAACCCTTCAGTGCAGACAGACTGTACAGTATCCCTGAAAATGCACTGGAATAAACTCACTAGCCCATAAAATGACATAATTACACTGGTCAACAGGTCATTTAAACTCATGTTAGCCCACTTCTGCAGTATTGTTATTTATCGTTTTGTGTGATGAACTGCTAACACCAGTGTAGGTGGAATAGGCTCCTGTGTGAGCCTCCAGAGGATTAAGAGTAGGGAGTTCAAATCACGTGACCTGACCCCGGCGAAATCACCGAAAACACCCTGTCTCACCACTTTCTGAGGCGATA
>JAPTGZ010000016.1:35189213-35203119 GCA_029814645.1 Fowleria isostigma | reverse complement strand
CCTTCCTTCCTTCCTTCCTTCCTTCCTTCCTTCCTTCCTTCCTTCCTTCCTTCCTTCCTTCCTTCCTTCCTTCCTCCCTCCCTTCCTTCCTCCCTTCCTTCCTTCCTTGCTTCCTTCCACTCATTCAAAGCCTAAAATATATTTAGGGAAGCCCTGATTTTCCAATGGTGCCAGGGCGCATAAAATAAATACTGAAAATGAAACACAAATGAACAAAAACATGAAACAGGACATGACAGCAACTGAAAAAGATGTTGAAAGAGTTGTACAGTACTAAGAAAAACTGTAGTTGTAACTGTAATTGTAGTTTATCTATCTATGATCAGTGAATTAAACACCTAATTAAAATACCTAATTTTCTTTACACGTATGGGAGTTTTTGTTTTTCTTTTTGTCTTTATTGAATTTTTTTTTTTTCTGAATTGAAAAAGCAATAAAGAAATTGTTAAAAATAATAATAATTTTCACTGAAAAAACAAAATACAGAAGATAATATTATAATGAATAGTGATAAATCACTTAAAGTTAAATACAGAGAAAAGAAACATTTTGGAACTGCCACACAAGTAGCTCTGGGTTCTTTGATTCTGTATCAAACTAAAACAGATCACATTTTCAGATTCCAGATTTAACCATGGAGATCCCTGTTCTTATGAATAAACAGTAATGATGTTTTTATGCTGAACTTTAACTGTCCTCCTGCATAAATATGGAACATATGGAGGTTTTTCCTAATGCGTCGACTGGATTCTATCAAAAGGAATTGGACGTTTAACATGACATCCCGCCCTGTGGAACAAACTCCGCCCATCAGCAGGAGCTCCGAGCGTCCCCACTCTCCCACGCTGCAGACGTTCATTTGATTTGACCCTGGTTTATCATTCATGAAGTTCACAACCTCGTCCTCAAATGCCGTCACACGTGTTCATTTCTGCGCCTTTGTTCTTGTTGAAACTCTTCACTTAAGTATGTTAATAGGTTTGGGTTTAGAGGTTGTTGTGGTTAATGATTTCTAAAAAGGCAGATGGTGTCGGTGAGTTGAAAAGAGCATTTTCACACAGCGGTGACCATCACTCACTTCAGGACTCTCCAACAGGTTTATTTATGACTCATGTTGTTGTATTTCAGGCCGTATCCTGGTATTTTTCATGATATAACTGAGTGTTCTCCAATTGAAAAAAAAAAAAAAATGTGGATTTATGACATATATAGTTAAAATTTCTCAAAGTTATCAAATTAAAAGGATTAACTCAAGTTAAAAGGAATATCATCAGAAGAAGAAATATGAAAAAAGCTTATTTATTTCATATATTTGTAGATATTTACCTATCAATTCCAGAAATTATTCTAATTATTGTGTGTCATGTTGTTAGAGCTGGAATGTTTTGCTATAATTTATTTAATTTTTTTATTTTTTTTTTTGTTGGAACCAAATTATCTTTCTAATAATTTTTTTTAATAGTTTTTAATAAAATGTCACTACAAGACTTCCTCATTTCAGCTTTATTCCACCACTTAATTCCACTTTAAATAAAAATTGTATAATCTGAAACTGTTCTTTTTTTTCTTCATTACAGAACAATAATTCCTCAAGTAAAATGACCACACTAAAGGGATTTTTCTGAAGTTAAAGAAAAAAATAACATGAAAATACAGAAAAATTAAGTTTATTTATTCAATATATTTGTAGATATTTACCTATCCATTCCAGAAATTAGTCTAATTATTGTGTTTCCTGTTGTTAGAGCTGGAATGACTGGTTATTCTTTTTACAAAAATGAAAAAAAAAAAACCTAAATTATATTTATAATAATTTTTGATAAAATGTCACTAAAAGACTCCTAATTTCATTTTTTTTCCCACTTAATTTCTTTTTAATCAAACGGTTTTAATCTGAAACTGCTCTTGTTTACTTTCCATTAAATGCAGAAACAGAAAACCATTTAGACGTTTACGAGAACATCATTTCTCGTGTTTTACTGCTCACAGTCGGTACTTTCAGCTCCACCTCAGAGATACCAGCATTTCGACATGACAGTGATTAATCTGAGCTCACTAGGAGATGCTTGGGCGCACTTGCGGGGGTCAGGGGTCAAACGGCCGTCAACAGCGCTGCCCGCGGCGGCAGACTTTTCGGCGGACCTCAGTCTCCATGGCGACGGTTTACAGCAGCGGGGAGTGGCTCCTGCCGCCCAGTTGGACCCCACCGTGTGACACAGCGGCCGTGGATAAATCACTCCCCGAGGAAAACAATGGGGCCATATGTAGCGCTTAGACAGGACCACTACCCCCAAACTAACACAAACACACAACACTCGCACAACATGACGCCGCCTGTCACCTCCTTATGTCACAGCACGATGAGAGCGCTTGCCGCCGCCTCTGCAGAGTCACCGAGAACAGTGAGGAACACGAAAACTGTGTTTCCCAAAATAACATCCTCTCAGTGTGCTGACATTTACAACCCAGGTTATCTCCGGTACATAATGACATTGCAACAGCAGTTACCCTTTAGAAATCATATACAACACCATTATGTATCTCATGTAGCCAGTGACTGTCTCCGTTTGTACGATAATGACCACAATAATCTTTTCCAGTGGATTTCTTAATGCTCACACTTGAGTTCTTCGTCTCGTTTCAGAAAGCGACTAAAGATAGAAGTAAAAAGGTGACAGTCTGGTTGGTTTATGATGACAGCTTTCCAAAATGGCAGAGGTGCATATAGCTATAGGTTAAGCCTCAGTCACAAAGCTTCTTATGAATTCTGGTTTTACACAAATCTCCCGGTTCGTACAACATTCTGGAGTTCTTACGACAGCGCAGTAGTTTCTTACGTCCATATTACAAAGATGGTACGACTGCCAATCAGTTCACAAGAGTAGCTTGAGGTCTCCATGGAGAAAGGACGTGATGTTGTGTCATACGGTGACCGCACAGTTGTCACGTTTTGCATAAAGGAGCCTTAGGACCTTCAGGAATTTTTTTTTTTTGGAAGGTGACCACACAGCACCCCTTATGTGCAACTCATGGCGCTCTCAAGTCGATGGTAGGAAGAGCTTAGGCCTTTCAGAATACTTAAATCAGTATAAACATTGGCCACAGTGTACTGTAGTCATACGCTGTCCATGGTGCTAAAATTGTAGCGGAAAAAACTGACCTGCACTGTTAAACATTAAAAAAAAAAAAAGGGATTATAATAAGACATCAAATGAAAAAATTTAAAGTAGAAGGTATAAGAATCAAACAAAGATACACAAGAATAATAGAGGGAAATGAACAATAAAAACATTAACTGTCCGACAAGGAGTGCCTGACCGAAGGTACATCTCCTCTGGGGTTTTCCCAAAACTCCACACCTCCAAGAGGATGGGAACACACAAGTAACAGGCAGTGTTCGATTTGAAGAGGGTTTTTATTCTGGGCCACGTACACTCTAATTTTACTCTGTATATTTCGGCCTAACTAAACTACTTTTTCTCCGGTCTTTGTGACTGAGGCTTTAGCACTGAACAAAAACTAGCTATATGTCCTATTAATACAAGTCATTTATAGCCAGGAAGACAGACAAATAACAGAGAAAGAAGATGAATCTGTGGTACTTTTTGAGAACCACAGATTCCTCCTGATTCTGTTAGAATAAAACCACCCTTTGGATTTCAGGTATTTGGTGTAAAACTAGACAAATTAGCTTAGGAACATGGTTAGCTGTGGTCAGAATACATCCAGCTCCTTGCAAAAATCACTAAAGGCTCATTTATGTTCTATATACGTATGCGTACATTTCAAATAGTGTAAACATCACTTTCTTTTTACTTCCGTGCATCCATTGCATTAAAAGGGGCATTTGGAAATCAGTCCACCAAAGGGAGCCACTCTGAATAACTACAAACAGCATATATAAGAGTAGAGTTTTTTATTTTTTAATAAGAAAGTCAATAATAACAAACAGTGATGGCAGAGAAGGTATTACTACTGTTGATTTTGAGAAGGGTTAGTTGTCGTAAAGATGTTGGTCTCACTTTGAAAAGTTCTGTAATTTCTGGAAATTAACTGCGTCAAGTCTCAACACTGCCCCCCCCTTTGGTTCCTGGTGGTACTGCTTTGAATTCTCTAGACCGTGTGGGTAAAGCTTCAAGGAGTTGGACAGAATGAACGTAAACTACAGATGTATGAGATGTATATCCGTATGAGTGCTCTAAAGTTGGGCATAAATGAGCCTCATCTCAAACTTCATATAACACATGACCACAAGTGACATGTACAACCTTTATGTGGCTACATTTACCAACACGCAAAACATTCACTCATCTCCAAAGACTGGCCTTTATATAAATTCACCAATTCTGACCAGACAAAAATCGCAACAGTGCACTTCATGGTTCAAATAAGATAATCTGAAAAGCAAAATACAGAAAAAAAAAAATCATAATTACAAAAGTTACAAAGCTCTTTCAGATGTAAACCCTGGATGTTCATCACTTCCAGAATCAGTTCCTTCTGCACATGTTATATGTTATATGCTATGTCAATTACTGGAACTGCTCCGGTTGGATAAGGTGATAAGGTGAGGAGTGACCTGTGGGTACAATTTGTAGGAGGAAGAGTTGGACTCATTTGAAACAATGACTGTTTTGGGGTTGATGTCTTTCCTACATGCAGTTAAGAGTTATCTGGGCCGTCAATGGTGGAAGCACAGGTGTAGTGTAAGTACTGACAGGTACTGCTGTTCGTATTATATGGTTGAATTCCATGAGCACTGTTTAAGCATTTGGAGACACCAGTGATCAGTAAAGTATATGTTTGATAAGAGAATAAATACAAACAAAAATAGGACCAATGGCCCTATATCTCACCGGCATGACATGTCAAGAATAAATAATTTGAATTTGTGAAGTTGTCATGTTCTGCTGCGTTAGTCTTGTGGTGATGATGCAGGAAATCAATCTCCCAATAGAAGTTGGTAGTACTTTCACTGGAGAACTCAACTAATTAAAGTCCATATATGACTTTTTAATCTCTGCTCAGTAGTAAATATATTGATATCTCTAACCGTTTGCATATTTTGATTCATTCAAATATGGGCCATTATAGGCAAAGGCCAATTTTTAATATTTTAAAAAATTGATCAAAATTTCTCAAAACTATAAACAATCTTTGTAGACATTGTCCAAAGGAAGCTATGTAAAATATTTGAAATAAAACCAACAAGTAATTTTGTCAGACAAGATGTTTGAGGACATTGCTAACAAAGACGAAGATGGCACTGGACACAGCGCCTTCACAAAAGCTCATAACCCATTGGCTGGTGAGCAAAATAGTAGCTTAAGTTTCACAATTAAAAACAGTTTTCTGGTTAATTAAAGATGGTAAATGCTACTTTGAGTAAATTTGAAAGGAAACCTTCCAACATCAAAGTCGTCATTGGCTCTGATGCCTAACACTGACTGTATCCCAAGTTTCTATCCATCTACAGCTGCTTTTATCTGGGACAGTCATATGTAGATCATTTTTAATTACGGTTGTGTCCATAGGATGTTCTATAGGGACAGGATTCAGCTCTGGGTGCAGCTGATGGTTAATGTAAGGCCTCTCCACTGGAACTAATGACTTTGAAGGAACAGGCCTATAATGTCTCAAAAAAGGTTTTCTAACAGCTTGTTGATGTTGAGTTAATTACTATGTGTGATGTTCAGTTCAATAAAAGGTTTCTAATCAAGTCAAACAAGGGGCATTTCTGACAGTGAGCTTGGTGCAAAAAAATAGCAATTGTGAAAAAGGTTAAAAGTTAATTTGCTTTGTTATTGCCAAAGGAATTTAAACCTCTTTCAGTCTCCACCCATTGTAATACCTACCATTTAGCATTAGCAATTAGTACATTAAGAACTGCCATTGAAGGCACACTGGGACTGTGGTCACAGACACCGACAGGAGCATTAACCTAGAAGTACTTGTGCTGTAATCAAAACCAGCTAGACCGAGACCAAGACACTGCCGAGACCGGAGGATATTAAGACCAAGACAAGACCAAGACCAAGACCAAGACCATGACACACTAAAGCGAGACCAAGACCAAGCCTTGTTGAGATAAAGTCCAAGACCAAGAATGAAAACAGACTACAGTTAGAACTGACATTTCATGAGTACTCATATAATTGTAGAGCAAAAGGTAATGTTATAAAATGTCATGACTAGTTTCATCAAATTCATGTTATATTTTCTATTATATTGTCCTTATGTCTTGAAGAGGATGTGTAATAAATAAAGATACTAGTCTGTGATGATGCAGTTTTTGTCAAAATCCCATCAAGATCACTATGTCAGACCAAGAAAAGATCAAGACCACAAAAAATTGGTCTCGAGACCAAGACTGGTCTCAAGAACTACATCACTAACATGTACCTGGTTTTAATGGCACAGAGAGAACAGGTAATCCCAACACTACTGCCTCTGTGCCACCAGCAAATTAAGTGTTAACAGTTTATAGGTTAAACGGCATGATGTTTACAGGAAACATTAAGGGGAATTCTCCAGACAGTGACCTGCCTTTTTCACACATGGGTTCAGTCAGACATTACCTGGACTTTCCACCAATGCCCAGAGAATTTCAGGGTAGCAAGGCATGTTTCAGCGCCGCTATGAACTTCAAAATCCAGAAAACACGTGACAGTGTATGCAAGACAATAAAGATTTGAGATATATCTAAATGATTATTGCACTGTCACTAAAAGTCATTCATGTGCACTGGTTTGCACTGATGAGGTAACATGTTAACTAATGAGCTGCACTCCAGTGATTGGAGTTTTCGCATGTAATGTGACTGCTGGTGTCATGGCATGCCAATGGTCTCGTGACAGCACTGCACACATGATCTACTGTGGGTCGCATGTTGAATAAAACACATTTCACATTTCCATCTTTCATCCTTAGAGATGCTCAGATATTTAATCACCCTCCTCCCTCAGAAGGCCCCATTTCTCATGAAGGACTGCGAAATGAGAGCATCTCTTTGATTCTGGACATCCGGCTCTGCTCGCAGCAGCGACAGCAGCTTTTCTCCCAGCAGCCTTTTCCATCCAAACTGCTTTCAACGGCCAAACCTTTGTTCTCCAACGTCCCTTCCACTGTAACTAATGGGACAGCCTGGGCCTGGAATTTCGAGGGGAACTCTAAAACTGGGCCATTTGGAAAACATCCCAGTTTTTATCCGCGGCTTAGACGCAAAAAAAAAAAAAAAAAAAAAAGAAAAAAAAAACATCCCAGCCAGCATCTGAAAATGTTGACACTAAAGGAGTTGATACTATTGTGGTAGTTCATGGCCTCACGGGGCCGCGGCAAAGCTAAGCAGCTGAAGACTTTTCCCCCGGAGCCACAAGAAGGGACGTCGAACCACTGAAATACTCTGAGATACTCCTTCTTTTGTCCCGCTTTATCTCCGCTCTCAAGTCGGTCTGCGCTCTCTTAAAACCCTTGATGATATATTAGTTTCATTTTTGTATTTTATTCCCCTTCCTCGCCAAGTTTTATTGACACCATCCCCCCAGCTATTGCCAGTTGTCAGCCACTGGCTAAACGGCCTCCCTCAATCGCCTTTTCAGCTCAGGCTTAGTCTCATTGGCAGTAAGCTGATTAGGAACGAGCCACTAAGCCCGGCAGAGACTGATAGCTTAACAGAGAGAGTGGCAGCGGAGTGGATGAGTGAAGGAAGTGAGGGAGGGGGAGAGGAGGCATGGAAAGTGAGGCCGGCAGACAGACACACGGACAGCGGCAGGGAGGCGGAGATTAATATATAGCTGAGAGACATCAAGTTTTGTGAGGCCACGTCTCTGTGAGGTGTAAGTGTCCTGGTCTGAACTCCGATGCACGAGGAGGAGGAGGAGGAGGAGGAGGAGGAGGAAGGCTGATCGGTCAGCGGAAACCCGTGAGGCGTTACAGAAGTGAGCGTGGCTGAAGGGCAGCGGAGGCGAGGAAGAGATAAAGTGGATGTTTGTACTGTGGTTGTCATGAAGTAGATGAGTGATTGTGTTTGAGGGAGAAGAGTCGAAGGCAGAAAGAACAGGAAGGAAGAGATCATATATGGACAGGAAAACAGAAGACGCTGTTCTCTGCTGAGGGTTAAACATGCATACAATGTTTATGTTTATGTTCTATAGTGTGGTACAGAGTGTTATGTTCTTACTTGGGGTGACTGTGGCGCAGTTGGTAGAGCGAGTCATCCAATGATCGAAGGGTTGGCGGTTCAAATCCTACCTCCAACTGTCCACATATCGCAGTGTCCTTGTGCAAGTGAGGCCTGGTAGTGCTTTGCATGGCAGCAGCTGCCCACTGCCCGGTGTATGAGTGTGTGCATGAATGGGTGAATATGAGGTTTGTAATGCAAAGTACTTTGGGCACCATCAAAGTGTGGAAAAGCACTATATAAGTACCGACCATTTACCATTTACTTGCAGTTAGTTCCATTCATGCAGTGTTACTCAAACTGTGGGTGATCTGTGAACTGTGATCTGTGAACTGTGATCCCATGACCCGGGTCATGGGATCTCTCCTGGGTGTTTTTGTTTTTCTTCAGGTTACAACATGTATCAGGTGGAACTAATGTTTTGGCGTTGGAGCACCCTGGACTCATTTTAGGGATGTACAACAAACCACTCTGTTGCCATGGTGATCTTTCACTAGACTAGACAAATAGTTTAGGTTTGGAGAATGAACCAGGATTGGACTGGAAAACAAATATGTGCAATGTCTGTGTTTTCGCACAGTTTGTACAATTTACACTTTAATGTTCTGAGATGTACAGAGGTGTCTGCAGTATTCCCTTTCATTCCTCAAGTAGAAGTGTAGATACTAGGGTTTAAAAAGACTTCTGTAGAAGTTGAAGTATCAACTCAAACACTGCACTGTAAGTGCCAAATAAAAAAAAAATAAAAAAAAAATGAGCAGGTCATGCCATTCTATTGTGTACTGAACCTACTCTCTACTCCATCAACTTTTCATACCCAATCATTATATATCGTATATCGTTGTTTAAAATGTACTGCAAGATGCTTTTTTTTTCCAAAATGCTGTAAGTGCTCAACCTCTTTTTAGCCTAAATGCAATATATCCTCTGAACCAATCAGACTTCAGTGAGCGTTATCATTATTATCATTACTTTTTACAGGTTCGGCACTGAATGACTATTAACCTGAAAGTGTTACTTAATGATTTAAATGTATTGTTAACATTGTTGAATCTTTATTTAATTAGTGGTATTTGTATGCGTGTTTATTTTTAATTGATTTGTTTTGTGGTGGACTATATTGAAACACGAAATTGAAAAGATTTATTTTATTTTACTTTTTAGTTTATGTTAGAAGTCCCTGATGTCACATGTTGCATGTTCTCTTGAATTTTTTTGTTTAGTTTTTTTTTTTTCTTTTAAAGACAAAAATGAAATTAGGACAAATGCTTAGGTGGCGCCACAGGGGCCTATAGTGTATTATTGTGTATATATTCTGCCATTTACCCCCACAATCCCATTCCTTTCTACACAGTTATTGGTGAGGCTAGAGCTCTAACAAGAACACAGAGAGGAAAATGAGAAAAGAAAAACAAAAGATTAGTGATCATTGCTCATTTTAACTACATCTCTCCTTCTTCCTGTTGGCATTTATTTTGCCAGTACTAGTCTGTAGTTGCTACGTTACTTTATCCCTTTTATAGCTTCCTATGCTCTGCATCTGTGAAATTAGCCTCAATTATATGAGAAAACAGTCAAAAGGCTGCATATATTAAGTACTTAGCAAAGTCAAAGGCATAAAGTGAGACATCATAGGAAATCGGTTTAAAGTTATTTGGGGCGTTCACCTTCTCCATTGATTAAGCAACATAAGAAAGGGTTGGGACATAAAGGACATGTTTTACAAGTGACCTAGGGACCTAAAAATCTCTGAAGGAATAGTAACTATCCAATAGGACTGTGGGAAAAAAAAGGGCAAAAAGCAGGAGGTAAGTACAAGCATGTTATAATAAAAGCATCAGCATTCGTCAGTATCATATATCTTACATCAGGGAGAGTGGGGTGATTTGTGTCAGTGGGGAAGTGGTGCCACCCCTTGTTTCTAGAAAACCACATATATTTGAAGAGCCATTCAATTTACTCATTCTGCAAAGAAGAGATGCATAGCATAAGAGGTAGGAACATGTTAGCTCAAAAAACAGTTTTTTTACCTTTCAAAGTAAAACTTATATGATTGTTTTTATTATTGTGTCTGAACAATTATAGACACGTTTGAAAACATTTCACCCGTGTTTTAGCACTTAAACTACTATACAGTGAGTCTATACAGTTAGCATGATGTTAGCTCTAAACTGCTGGGTCATGCTAGTTTTTCAAAATGGTGGGGCTGGGGTCATTTGTGCCAAAGGGCCTGGGTTAAATTGAATCGGTGAATTCCAAAAGGGCCCAAGTCCAGAAACTTTAGTTTGCAAATCCCATGAAATTAAAAAAGTGAAATGCTTCATATTATACCATTTATAAGCTATGATCATCTGCTATATCTGAGTATTGTAAGTATGAACCATCTGGAATTGACTACCTTTGAGATATGCAATTTGTTTGATTTTCTGCGAAAACCTATTTCTTGGACTTGGGCCCTTTTTGAATTCACCGATTCAATTGTACCAGTCACAGAAAATGAATGAATGAATGAATGAATGAATAAATGAATGTTATTAAAGAGCAGTTTGATTCAGTTTTTAAGTAGTCTAAGTCACAATGGAATGTTCAGAAATTGGCCTAAGTCATTTTTATTCTTCTATGTTACATAAATGACAGACAGCATTCTATGTAAACAGGAATCTAGACACTAGAAAATATGGAAAATAGAAAATATAATAGGTAAAAATAATAGTTAAAAATATCTAAATAAACCTTAAATTAGTATTTTTTTATTGAATTTGCCTTGCTTTTATGTATCATTTCAGTTCATGAGATTAAAATATTCTGTTTTACTTCAATAATCACTGGCACGATTTACTGAAATCACAATCCTGAAATATATGAACATATTTAAGTTGGAGGCATTACTGTTATGGCCTCACTTTAAAGTCACTTTGAGTAAAAACTTGCACAATTCACCCCCACTCTCCCCTACTGTATGATATAATGTATTTATATATACACCATGGTAGAAAATGTTGAAATTGAGATGAGGTCAAAGGTTAGTATCTTCTTGGTCTTAACAGTGGAGAAACCAAGAAACAAACAACGCTTGTATGCTCGTATTTCATATTCCGATAGTAATGAGGGGTTTTCTTAAAGGCCATATAGTGAAATATCTACGTAAAAAAAGCACTTATAATCCAGGATGCGAACTCATATTTTACACCCACTATCCACCCTAAACCTCCCTACTAGCGCACCAGGCAGTAAAATCAGTAAAGGCAGCAAATCCTGCAATTAGAAAGTACAGTGTGTTGGAAAATAATCTGGTGCTGATTATGGACTTAAAGAGTAACTGCAGATGCAATTTAGTTAAATATAACCTGGAAGGGCCGGGGATGTGTTGTAAATGTCATAAAATTCTCAGGGATGGAGGTTATTTAGGGATACGCTCCCAGAAACTGTCAACGGTTTGAAAAGAGGTACTACAAACAAATGTAAAGTAAAATGGATGTGATGTAGCAGAGTTAATGAGCTAAACTGACGACTTTTGGCACTAATTAAACTAACTTAAGTCTTGAAAGTTAATGAAAACAGTCCTGACACTAATAAAAACACTGCTGCAACTCCCAGCTGTGTTTTCAGAGCGTAGAAAGCGTACAAATGTAAACATAAAGATTTGGCTGATCTTAGACTGATAAGGAGGGGGTTAGCATTTGATTGACAGCTGTAATTACCAATCATTGTTAGGACTCAGTCAGATGCAACCCTACTGCTCCGTAGCACTAAACAAAAGGTTCATGTGGTTTCACTTTTCCATTACAATGTAAAAGTACGTCATATGAGCTTTATTTATATTTAGTCTTTTGATTTAGACTAAGTGGAGAAAGCTGCAGACGGACGGTGTATGTTTGTATTTAATTCAAAAGCCCTCGCAGCGTGTAATGACATAATTAAATGATAATGAGCTGTTCTACAAGTCTTTACTATGAGTGTGTATAAATAAAAAATAAGACGCATACATTTAATCAGATGCAACCACTATCCTTGTGTAGGAGTGAATATATGTAGGATGTGTGATTCCACTTTCCATCTCTTAGACTGTTATTTTATTAACCCCTAAGGACCCAGCATAATATTTGTGGCACTTCTAAACTAATTTTTTCTCTATATTTAACCATCCTTAAGGGGTTTATTGCCATTGTAATATCTTCTGCATTTTGTGTTTATTTCAGTGAAAATCAGGTACGTTCCAACTTTTAATTTACTAATCACATAGATGTTCAAAAAAGTTTAGTGTAAAATTGAGGATTATTATACACTGCCCGGGCCAAAAAAAAAAGTCACACATGCAAAATTTGACTGCAGCATCTTTGGTATTATTTTATTCCATTGTTTTTAATTGGTACAGTTCAAATGGTTTTTATCTTTTATTGTTTTTAACTGTGCAGCTTTTTATGTCCTCTTAATCTCTTCTTGTATTTTATTCTTTTATTTTGGTTTTATTTATACTTCTGTACAGCATTGTTTTTGGTACAGTTGTTTTGTGTCTCTTAGTCTATTTTCTGTATTTTATTTTTGTTTTTATTTATTTTTCTGTACAGCACTTTAGTCCACTGTGTTTAAAGCTGGATTGGATTGGATTGGATTGGATTGGATTGGTTTGGATTGGATTGGAAGAAAGTCATCTGTGGCTTTACATGTAACCAACCGTAGACACCTTACAGACCTTCACAGTGGAAACATCTAAAAATAAACTTGATAAGATGCTATCCAAGTGCTGCTACTAGCTAGCGTAGCATCGACCTCCAGCAGTAAAAATACCTGAAAATCTCTTCAAAATTATCAAAATAATAATCGTACCGGCCAGTTAAGGTGTTAAAGGTTTAGACATGTCTGCCCCAGATTGGTGTGTAGAAATATTAGGTGTAAATGTGCTTTAGATGTGTTTAAAACCAAATTGGAAATTACCAAACAAGCTAGCATGACATCTACCTCTGCAGTAAAACTACCTGGAAATCTCTTCAAAATTACTGAAATAATAATCGTACTAGCCAGTTAAGGTGTTAAAGGTTTAAACATGTCTGTCCTAGATTGGTGTGTAGAAATATTTGGTGTAAATGTGCTTTAGATGTGTTTAAAACTGACTTGGAAATTACCGAACGAAGCTAGCGTAGCATCTACCTCCGGCAGTAAAAAATACCTGTAAATCTCTTCAAAATCACTGAAATCATAATTAGACCAGCCAGTTAAGGTGTTAAACGTCTATACATGTCTTTACTGGATGGATGTGTAGAAATATTAGGTGTAAATATGCTTTAGATGTGTTAAAAACTGAACCAGGAATCAGCCGTACAGACTACAACCACCGCTGCTGATGTTGTACTCGGAAGAGTGTTCATTGGAAGTCTCGACCTTGTTTGTGCAAATTTAGCTACGTAACTACTGATAAAATTAAACAAACCAAGACAAAATTAAAACAGGTTGTAGAAATCCGCTCGATTTCAGCCAAAATGGATACAAAGATAGATCTGCAACACCTGGAGGGTTTGAACTCAAACTTTATCAACTGTTAGGGTCCACAAATGCACAAATAAATGAACCAAAGGCTATGAAAAGAGGGTTTAGAAAAACATCACCCCTTTAAAGTTCTTAAAAAAAACATAACAATAGTTCCTATAATTCCTGAAAAGCTCTGTTTAAACACACTGTTGATGTGTCCTCAGCAGTATGTGACGGATCACGTGGCTTCTGGAGAGTCCC
>JAPTGZ010000016.1:35139636-35153066 GCA_029814645.1 Fowleria isostigma | reverse complement strand
CTGGGCATCCCTGCTTAGGCTGTTACCCCCGCGACCCGGTCCCGGATAAGCGGAAGAAGATGAGATGAGATGAGATAAATAAAAAATAAAATAAAATCAAAATCAACTAATGTGGATGTTGACAGGTGTCTGGACCAGCAATTATGTTGGTCTAACGTTCTAAAAGTGATGTTCTAATGTCCTAAAATACATGTTCCTTTCACCTTACATGTGGTTTTCTTGTATTTTTAAGATTTTATTCTTGGATTTTTCTTTTTCTTGCCACTTACAGGTAAGGACCCAACTATGGTAACTTCATTAAAAGTGACTTTCTACATGATATATTAAAAAAATAAATAAATAAAAAAACATCACAAAAGTAATAAAGACCTGTTATGATTAAAATTTAGAATTTTGAAGTATTTCTGAGTGCCATATGAAGAGTTAATAGCCATGTTCAATAAAGACATAAAATGCTGTAATTGGATGATTTTAGACCTAGTTGACACGACAACACTCTCAGGTAAAAACAACAAAATATTTTATCAGATGTGCCTTTCATTCAGACGGCAAGGGTGCTTTTTGGAGTTGAAAACACAAAAAAGTGAAACCACCTTCCAGAGTGTGAATCTTAGAAACGTTCCACTCTCACATCACCGTCTACAGATTTGAAAATGCAAACCTTTCTCGTTGCATAGAGTTTACATCAAGGCACGCACCAGTACAAGAAAACTACAAAATCAGATTATTTCCCTGTGACAGAACTTCAAGATTCCCTAGCCGCTCTAATTTACATCCAAGAGTTATTTCAGCAATTGTCACAAATTTTTATAAAAAGTACAAGAGAACAGACAAGGAAGATGTTCTGTTTCCTGTTTTGTGATTGTGTTGTGCTCGGAGAGAACAGGAAGACAAGTACAAAGGTTCTATGCAGGCGCTTGGTCTTGATGTTGGTGATGCCACCTGGTGTGTATACTAAATCGATAAATCAGAAATTTCACATACTTTTGCAGATTTTACCCCCAAAACAGATGTCAAAACGTGCAATTAAAACTGACGAGGCAATGCCACTTTTGCGTTTTCAGTTTAGATCTTTACTCTCTAAATGTAGCCTTAGGTTAAGAACACTGTGTTTGTCTGCACTTATGATGTATCTGCACATATTTCATATTTTATGACCAATTCATACACAAAACTTGGATGTTTCGAAAAGTTTGCGTACTTTTTCATGCCACCGGAATTGGGGATGTGTGAATTAATTTGCACACGTAAAAAAAAAAAAAAAAAAAGCTTTATCAAAAAAAAAAAAAACTGGAGTAGAAAAAGAAAACATACATGATTGTAATAACATCAGTAGCCTCATCACAGAATGGCTTGAGTCGTATTTTTGGCTAAATTGTGACATCTGTGTAATTTTACTCTCCTAACATTATTGCTTTATTTTATGCAGATATCACAATTTGGCCAAAAATCTGAATAAGGTGATTAAGCTATGAAGCTAACAATATATATTTTTATATAGAAGGCTTGTAAATTTCCTTTTCATTATAACCCCGCCCCCAAAGTGGTGGCAAGGGGTATTTGTTACTAGTTTGGTTTGTTTGTTTACACTTTAACAGCAAAACTATTGGTTGAATTCACACCAAATTGGGTTTATATATTGTCAGTGACCCAGAATAGATGTGATTACATTTTACATTACGTTTACAATCCCTCCCCCACCCACCCCCCATTTACTTATAATATCTGAAATTTGTCTACATCAGCACATGCATAGACATGATGACAGCCGCTGGATCAATGCCAAAATAAGCTATAATACATGTGAGGGGTGGGGTTTGTTGTGCCTGGCGTTATTTTTATTTTCAGTAGAACACTAGCTAAGTATTTCTGTAACGACAGTCAGAATGAAAAAGTATGTTTTTTGTTGTGTCAGGGTCGATATAACCTGAAAAGCTGTTTCTTTATGTACAAAGTGTGGGTGTAATAAGCTCCAGCCTACACCTTTTCACTGTATCCTTTTATTTTTCTATGTAATTTAGTGTCTTGTTGTTGATTGGTGCATTAATTCTGGAAAGATTTCAATAACGACAGAAATGAACTAGTTTTATGTTTTATTTTAAGTGCTAGAGTTTTTAGGTGCGGCTTTATGAGGAAAGCTCTGATTTGCATAAGCTGAAAAACGTGGGATGAAAGTATATTCGATTTCCAAAACCACTGTTTATTAAAAAGGTCCCATATCATATATTTTATACCAGATTTATTGATAAAATTTGGAGAAAACAACCAGTCAAGGAGCATTGAAGTTGTGGTGGATACTTTATATATTTTTTTTAATTAACTTTGCCATCTGTCTGTAGAAGCCAGTAAACTTTTTAATAGTTTATGTGAACTGTAAGAGCAAAATTACTTAAAAGAAAAGCCCAATCGATGTGCATTTCCACACAGATCTGGCTCCACATTCAGATTTAAATGAGACTAAGAGGCTGTGAGTGGTAAGCCTGATTAAGGATGTAATACTCATTGTAAAAAAGAAGCAAACCAAGCCAAATCAAGTATTGAACACATTGAAATGTCATTCTGCTGTTGGCGTTACGGGAAATGTCGGGCGATAAACAAATTCAGAACGACTCATCCTCGGAGCTGTAAGATGTGTCCAATAATTCTCAAGGTTTTTTTTTTTTTTTTTTTAATCTTAGAGAAATGAACCACATCATTGCTAAAACATCTCAACAGTATCTGTCTGCAGATTTATGATTAGTAGACGATTAAAAGGTCTTGGACTTGACCAAAATGCCTGAAAAAAGCATGTTTGGGTTTATTCAGAAAACAGTAAAGCAGAGGGAGTCGCTGTAAACATACAAGATTAATACTGAGGAAAAACAGAGGGAAGAGAAAGTACGTGAACCCCTTGAAATGTCCTAGTTTTCTTCATGAATCCATCATAAACTGTGATCTGATCTGCATCCAAGTCAGACGTACAGACAAACACTATGCTCTGAAGTTAATACCACACAAACAATTATAATATTTTATGTGTATCGAGCAGAGATATTAAATATTCATGGAGCTGCTGGCGAAGGTAAAGTGAACCTTTGGATGTAATAACTCACGAATGTCAAACATACGGTCGGTGGCACAAAACCGGTCCACCAAAGTTTCCAATCTGGCCCGCAGGAGTAATTTGTGCAAAAAAAGACACGGAAGATATTAATAAATATTTTAGTTCCAAACACCAACAATATTGTGTCATTAAATGTTTTGTACCTTAAAAGACGCATGTATAAATGATAACCTGAGGTACAATATTACACTTATTTTTAAGAGATTTCAGGTTTTTCCAGGATATTTACTTTTTTTTTTGAAAGGATAGTTTGTGAATGTAAAATCTTGCACTTAAACACAGAGAAGATCTTGTATTATTTATTGATTATTATACTATTATTAGCGTGTTGACCCATAGGGAACCATGGTCAAAGACCGAAGTTATTAAATGCATTGTTCCTGTTTTTAACTTCATTTCTCATCATGCAGTGTGGTCCTGTGCTTCCAGTCAACAGAGCAACATGGTTATAAGGATACTGTATAACTAATATTTCCCAAAATATTGGTCCTATCAACTTGCCAAGATATTTAATATGGAGATGGGACTATTTTTTATTAACTGTAGGTACCAAATTGGCCAGTAAAAAACATCTCACTTTCTCAGAACTGTGCAGATACACACACAAATGCTCTGAGACCTTCCAGTATTATGTTATAGGTCATTATTATTACATAGTTATTAATTACTAGTGCATCAACCCGTGAGGATCCACCAGTTCTAGATGTCATAGTTTTTATGCTGTTGTGTATTCGTCATGCCATACTGCATTTGTCCAGCAGTCACCGCCAAAGCGCTCTGGCTATAGCAATGTGAATGTAAGGCTATTATATACCAAAATTACTGATATTTCCCAAAATATTAGTCCTATCAACTTGCTGTTTTCGCTAGTCTCTTTATTGACCAAAAATACATAAGTATGACAAACTGCAGCAGTCAGCTACGAAAGGATTTGTGTGCATCCCCAGATACACATACACACACAGAGGCCACTTGACTTTAATAATATAGATTCATATTCATATTCTGGAGTGAATGACTCCTTTGACGTCATTCCACAGCATCTCTGATTGATTCAGGTCTGAGCTCTGATTGGCTCATTCCAAAATGTCCATGTCCTTTGTCTGAAGCCATTCTGTAGTAGATTTACATCAATATTTAGGGTCATTGCCCTGCTATATCACCCATCTTTGACTGAACTTGAGCTGGTCGACAGCTGACATTGATGTTAGCCTCTAGCATATGTTGCTAAACTTGAGTTCAAGAACTCATTTTCTCCTGAGTGATGGAAATGGTCCAGACCCTGAGGCAGAAAAAGGCCCAAAATCATGCTTCATTAAATAGGGATGATGTTCTCATGTTGGTACGTGGTGCATTTTTATGTTTAATGTCTGTGCTCAGTTAAGACATTAAATATTATGATTACTTGTATGGTATTAGATTAAGAATATTGTGTTTGTGACTTCGATACAGATTGCATTTTATGACCAATTTATACAAAATCTATAAAATTTCAAAGGGTTGACAAGTGTTTTTCTTGTCACTCATCTGTATTCAGTACATTTCATCATTCTTAAGTGTTATCACCACTTATAGCACCATCCAGGTACTAGAAAATCATTTGCCTTTAATGCTGAGGAGAATTCTTATGGAGACAAGAGATTTCTTTTTACTAGAAAATGCTTTAATATATGAAAGACGGGTAGACATTATGGTGATGGTGGAATAGAAGGAAAAAAATCAGAATATGATTAAAATAACAAAACTGACATTTTCTGAGCAAAAAGTCAGAAATTCATGACAAAAAAATAGAAGCCAGCTGAGGCACTATACAGGAGAAATGGAGTCCCTATAGGAATGCAAATGCAGTTTCTTGTAATGGGTTGTATATAGGATCGACACTCAGGAGACCAGAGCTGGAGTCCCTGAAGAAATATACTTTTCCCCCAAGCACATCATGAAGGTAATGCAATCAGGTCTGTCCATGAAACTCTACAGCACATTTAGGATTGAATATTTTATACCAGAAAGGTCTCGGACATGTCTTGGATCTCCACTGAGATGATATGAATCTGGACCCTCATATGGGGCTATTTAAAGGATACATCCCCACTGAGAAAAAGGACACTTTGAGACTTCAGTCACTTTGTAAGAAAGTCAAAAAACATTTATTTATTTATTTTACCTTTATTTAACCAAAAAGTCCCATTGAGATTAGAAATGTCTTTTGCAAGGGAGATCTGGCCAAAGTATCAGTCATAAAAGTCAAACCTATAAAACACAAACATGAAACACAACGAACAATAAAATAGAACAATTATTCAACCATAATGGCTGCAAGAAAAACTGTGACATTCCTCCTTCAATGCATTCTCCATGATGCTTTAAAATCATTAATAGAGATGAATATTTGCATGAGTTTTTTGATGATTATTCCATGACCATATCACAATGACAGTGTCATCAGCATGAACATTTTGTTGAAGCTGATCGAGACCTGACTATAATTTAATTTCCAAATCTGTCATGTTTGATGGGTGACAGTACTGACAGTGAAACTATCCACACGACTACTTTTCAGAAACATGTAAAGATTCAAGAATGAATCCAATGGAAGTTTTATGGTTCAATGTATTTTAATACATACATTTTATTGTATTCACTAGTGGGTAATATCTGAAGGCGAAGACACAACAAATCGACTGCCAATCGTCACCAGAAAAGGTTGCGTGACTCATCAGTCGGCTCCCATCTCTCAGACACGTTAAAAAAAGTGCAAAAAACACACCAAATCAACTACTGACAGGAGCATATGTTCTGCACTTCCACAAGACATAATGTTTCTATAACAGCAGGTGGTGCAAATCTATGTTGTGGCTCAAAAAAATGAAAACTGGAAATGAGGGAACACCTCTCCAGAACCAAACACAGAACTCGCTGCCATCAGTCATTGTTGTCAGCAGAAAGCGTTGAGTAGTCAAAAAGGATTGTTGTTTTACTCATTGAACGGATGGCTAGTAATAAGAAGATAGTGGCGTTGTCACCTCTCGGGTTTCTTCTTGTTGAAAAAGAAAGATTCCAGTCTTCTTGTTAACTGATTTACTAGTCTAGGGCTATCCATCCACCAATCAGATTGATTCAACTGAATGACTGGGTAGTGGCCGATTATACATGTTGAAATGGCTGAACAGAGTGACGATGGCATTAATGATGGCTAATCGCACGGAAGACAAGAAAACAGACTCATGTCACCAACCTCGTCAGACTGCCCGACGACGTCCAACCGCTCTAAGGATGCAACGACCTGCAGTCTGTTATTTTCTGGTCAGTTTACAGTTTAGGCAGCAAAGCTACTTGGTTTAGTTTCAGGAAAAGATCATGGTTTTGGATTAAATAGACCCTTAAAGCAGATGTCTCCTGAAACAAACACTAAGGGAAAAACAGGACTCGCCATAAACAGATAATAGCAAGGAGATGCATCAGTGTAAAATGTTCCATGAGTGAGTTGTCTTTATCTATGTGGTTGGTGCTGACTTCTGTTTAGAATCAACAGTTCAACCAAAATGCAGAAATGTAATCAAAGTCAACTTTTCCACTCTGGTGCAGGCAATAGGAAGAAAGACGTTTCCCTTCAACCCACATCCTGTTCCAAATTTATACCCATTTAAATCCACTGGTTCCAGTCAACGGCCCAGTGTAACCAGTCTCCTGCTGCTGGCCGCTAATTATCTCCACTGGAGAACTGGGGGATTAACATTTTGCTCAAGTGCTCCTCCACGCAGCCTGTTTCTCATTCAGATTCTCCATCCAGATTTTCTCAGCTGGTGAAAGGATTTGAATGGGCAGACATCCAATCACAGGCTCCCGTCTCGGAGCTAGTGCCGCTCAAATAGTCTCCGAGAAATGTACACTACGTGGAACGTCATAAACTTTATAGAAAATACTTTGGATTCTGTCGAGAAGGAAACATCAGAACCACCTGCTTTCACCATGAAACGGTGTGGCAGCTGGCCAGTTTTGCCGTGAGACTGTTTTAGCTCAAAATGCACTTTACTATGCTGAGAAATCTGATTTAATACTGGAATTAGGAGTTCTGTTTCCTCTGAACAAAAAAGTTTCATGCCCCAGCTACGACAGAGGAGTCAAGTAACTCAGAAGTCAGTTTTTAAAGAGCAGTCCAGTGGAAAGCTGGTAGAGCCAGCTGGTAATAAGATCCAGGCAGATCCCTTCCCCCTCTGCACCATGTAATGATACGTCTGCAGCGCTGGCCATCACCGCTCCAAGTTTTACTGGAGTGTCTGTAAATGCTGGCCCAGGCAGGATCTCCACAGAAAAAATACAAAAAAAAGGCTGTTTAAAAGGGAACAAATCCCCCTTCAAGTCCTCCTTCACTGTCCAATCTTATCAATCTGTGGAGCCCAAACAGCCCAGGAGTCACTTGCCATTTTCTTTGTACCCACTTTCCTTCAACCTGCCTTGCCTTCTTTTACCTCGGCTCCACATATTCCCCCCGAAACTACCTCGACCACCCTGGGAGAAGGGCTGTGAACTCACTCCTTTCAATCAAATGTGGGGCAGGGATGTATGAATAGCATTAAGGTTTGTTGGGAAGTGTCGCCCTTCCCTCAAAAACCCCAAAAGCTCCAATGGATTCTGGTCTATTTTCTGTGACCGTGGGTGTAGGAATTGGTCACAGAGTTTTCTTTGTGCTGATGGATTTCTGTCCGTGTGCACAAAATGGAAGCTGCAGAAAACTCATCCAAACCTGAGTGACCAATGATGATGATGTATTAGACTGTTCAATGGGAAAAATAATAGGCTGGAATGACATGTTATCTGGTTAATTATTGACAGAAATAGTAAAAGTTTATCACCGGAGGCTGTTGTGCACAAAAAAAAACGCCTGTTAGAAATTTTACAGTTTTAAGAAAAAGCATACAGACTAATTTTGTGCTCTAATTTGTACATATCAGTAACATTTGAACCATAATGTTGCACTACAGAGATCACAGAATGAAAGCGTGCCAGATATATGGTTTTAACTCTTTAAATTTCTATTTTTAAGCCATTATAAGCTTTAAGACAGAAATATACAGGCATTCTCAAAAACTACAGAGTGAAACTGGTGGTTCATCGTATGGAGTTGATTGCTTACAAATATTTAACAAAGGAGAAAGTGTAAATAAGCTACAGTTGTGGAAAAACTTAGTAGATGACCCTATGTTTTCCTCCAATTTCTTGTTCATTTTAATGCCTGGTACAACTAAAGGTACATTTGTTTGGACAAATATAATGATAACAATGAAAATAGGTAATAGTAGTTTAATTTCAGAGCTGATGTCTATCCATTTTCCATGGTTTTCTTGATAACCAAAATCACAAGTTCTTACATCCATAGCTATGACATTTATTGACATTATACCCTGGTTTTTGTCTGGTAAACATTATTAATTTCAGACGCACTGCGCGCTCATACTATTAACTACAGTTTTTTACTATTAACTCCAATTAACATACAAATTAATCAATAAATATAGATTTATTGATTATATAGATATATAAATATAGATATTTACATAAAGTTTTGAGGTAATATTACCCCCCTAAAATAATAACCCCAGTTATTAGGCTACTGTTCTACATTAACCAATTTTTGTTTCTGTTATGATATAATAACCTTGAAATTCACTGAGATTTTATGAGCAGCTGCATGGTCAGTAAGTTCATCAGAATCAGAATCAGAAATATGTCGTTAATCCAAGGGGAAAATTTAGTGTTACCAGCAGTAGGAAATGCATAGGGACAAGAAATATAGCAATAAAATAAGCAGTAAGTACCAAAAGATATGTAATAAGTACCAAAAATTGGCAATAAAATGAGTATAAGCAAGCAATAAGCAATAAATACTAAAGTAGATAAGCACTAAATACAGGAAAATACCTGAATCTCACTGTAAATGCCAAAGGCAGAGGATATAATTTTAATAAATTTTGATAAATTAGGTTAGAGGTAGAGAAAAAATTCATTTAGAAGGCTTTTTAACCTTTGAACTGCCCAACCAAAAAAAAACTTGATGAAAAAATGTGCTTGCATTTCTTATTCCCTTGGGTGAGAAATTTCTAGATTGTTTTTTTTTAATATCATACTTACTGATTTGAACTCAGAAAGTGTCAAAAATTACTTATTCAGTTAATTCTTTCAACATCTTCATGATGTACTACCACTAAATGTTTAATATCTGCAGCAGCAGATGAACAGGTTTAGATTTTGGAACAAATAATCAATTATCTCGTATTGGCTTAATTTTCTACTTTTACCATAAAGTGACAAATCAACCATTTGGTTGAGCATGTTTTTTTGTTTTTTTTTCTCAATATTAAAAATCTAATTTGAGGTTGTTGTTTTTTTACACTATTAAATAATAGAATTATGCTCAGGAAGGCCTCTTGTACTATGATATCACCCAAAAAAATTTATTTGGTTGTGTATTTGCTGATGTAAATTTCTCTATTATATTGTGTTTACAGTAAACTCTCTATGTATATCTGTGTACACATAATTAGATGTATATGATCAGTATTTTACATAGAGTGCATAAGCTCAAAATAAACTATTAACCCTTTTAGGACAATTGCGTCTCCGGTGACACATGTTTGCATCCACCGTTATTCAACTGTAACTCCTGAACCATTTGCACAATTGAGAAAATCCAAACATCATCTTTTGGCTGAGATTGTGTTCTTTCTGATGCACTACAACACATTAGGGTAGAGGCCTGCATTGGCAGAGGGGGAGGGGTGGAAGTGGGTGAAGCAGAGAGCAGCAGACTGTAGTCGGTGAGAGAAATGGAAGATTTTTTATTACTTTTAGTAGCATTTTAGCAAGGTTTTAACTGGGTTTTTTTGCTGAATTAACTGTTTTTAATATTTGAATGCATTAATTAGTTTTATTCTATTTATTGGTATTGTTTTATTCTATTTGTTAGTATGTTTTATTTTACTTATTGTCTTTTATTTTATTTTTTCATGATCATGTACAGCTTTTTGGGGAAGTTAAGTATGTTTTTAAGTGTGCTATATAATGGTAGTCCTTAAAGGGTTAATAAATAACAAAAGTGTTCATATAATTTATATTTTCACCAAAAACAGTCAAAATGTCATCAGTGATTTTCATCTTTCTTGGATCAGTTAGGTTTAGATAAGTACTCCACTTAATGAAATATGTATAAGTATGTATATAAAATATGTATAAGTGACTCAAAATGTGACAAACCATATGGTCAAGCAAGCAGTTAAAGGATTAAGGGTAATAATTTAACTAACTTTATAATTTTTTTTTTTTAATTATGTAAAAATCTTGGTGAAGTTAAGGTATGAGTTTTCTGATTCTGTACTTAATGGTGGACACTTATCACAGTCATACTGGGGGTCTTTTACTGTGTCATTTATTAGTCCAGTGTGTTATTTATTTGCGTGTCTCCGGACCACCGGGGCTAATCAGCAGGACGTGGGCGGAGCCGTTGGCCTGGTGACGCACTCTGCGGAGCCGCTGAGGGAGGCGCCTGCCCCTCCTGACGTCACAACAATCCTGCTCTCTGATTGGTCCTCCCCGAGCCCTGGGCGTCAGAGAAGATCACGACGAAAAAAAAAAAAAAAAAAAGCAGAAAAAAATAGAGCAGAGCCTTAAAACTCCCGACAAATGACTATTTACCTCCGAAGAGGACGGCCGCGAAGAACCACGGGTGCCCCGCTTCGTCTGCGTCGACAGCCGGGACGTATGTGAGGATTAACGCGGTCGGAGGCGGTGGAGCTGGTGACTATCCGGATTAAACACTCGCTGAAAAAGGGAAAACAACCGACGCCGCGCGGACGTTTGTCGGGTCCGGAGAGGATGAGGTGACCGAGGGGGAACGGCGGACCAGAAGTTGGAAGCGAAGGAGGAAACGGACTAATTCCGCTGGATTTATCTTTAAATGTTACCGTGTTAACTTCGCTTTCGGTGCCGTTTTGGAAGTGGCGCTGTGAGGAGCTCAATTCTCCCTCCCGTTCACGAGCTCCGCTTCCTCCGCTGACACCGCCGTCAGTCCGCCCGCCCGCCACAGCCGCCCGGATATCGATACTATAACCGCGGAGCTTTATCGGTTGCTAGTGCCGATGCCAACGGCAGACTGCAGGTTGCTCCATCATGGCCGGATCATGAGGTGTTTGACTTATCTCCTGTTACTCCCAGAAACGCTGAAAAAGTCCAAGAAGGTCGGCAAGCTCCCGGGCAGGCTGCCGGTATGTTATGAGATCCTGACTCTGTCCCTGAGCAGCAAAAAGAAGCAGCAGCAGCAGAAGAAGAAGATGGCTGCGGAGTTGTACCCCGCCGCCAACGCCAACACCGCCAACCTGGCCAACGGCACTACGGTAGCGGACACCGAGAAGACCAAGGAGGTGCAGGTGAGCCAGGCCAGCAGCAGCAGCAGCGCGGCGACCACCCCGACCACCCAGCAGAACATCAACAACAACAACGTAGACCCACCCAGCTGGCAGTGCAGCCACCCCACACTGAGAGAGAGGTACCCGAAAACATGCACCACCTGGACACCAACAGGCGCACAAAAGTGCACTGGCGTTATTACGGAGGAATGACAACACATCACATTTACTACAGATTAGTGTGCATGTGCAGATGCAGTACAGGCAGCAGGTTGCACACACTTTTAGGTGTAGTTTATCTGCTTATATCATTTTAAAAAAAAACAACACACATTTGTATTAGAGATAGACCAGGAAAGCATGTGATCCTCGAATTTACACTTTTTTATAGAAATAAAGTGCGGAAAACTCATTGCACATTCATGTAGTTCATTGTTTGTCCTACAAAAGCATCGTTTGTATTCGAGATGGTATGAAAATCGAGTGACATTACCAGGCATACCCTCCATTTTTTTATGTTTACTATACCAATAAAGTACAGCAAGCCCGTTTTACACATTTTAACGTGTTGATTTTATCTGTTTATATCATAAAAAATATTTTCTATAAAAGATATAGACAGATATTCAGTGATATTTGCATGTACATCCTTATTTTTTTAATGTTTGCTGTAGAATTGAAGTGCAGAAAGCACACTGCACATACGTGTAGTTCATCTTTTTATCCGACAAAAACATTTGAGTTTGACATAGAATGAAAATCGAGTGACCTTACCAGGCATTATTTTTCATTTTTTTAAGTTTATTGTAGAAATAAAGTGCAGCTACACACACTTTAATGTATCCATTTCATCTGCTTATACCATAAAAAGCCATTTGTATATAGAGATGGATCAGAAAACTAAGTGATATTTGCTAGAATATCCTCTATTTTTTTATGTTGACTATTAAAATAAAGTGCAGAAAGCATTGCACATACATGTGGTTTATCTGTTTATCCTACAAAAACATCATTTGTGTTCGAGGTTATGAAAATCAACTGACATTACTAGGTACATCCTCCATTTTTTTAACATTTACTGTAGTGCAGCAAGCTCTTTACACACTTTAATGTGTCTATTTTAAATGCTTATACCTTAAAAAATAATTTGTGTAGCAGGTATAGACGTATAACTAGAACAAGTGATATTTACAAGCATATCCTCCATTTTTTTAGGTGTACCAAAGAAAAAAACGCCTCTACATGCCTCTAACCCCTGTCAAAAAACATAAAAATCAAACTGTAAATACTACAGTCACGACCAAAAGAGAACATGTTGATTTTTCTTCAGCTGCACCAACTGCTCTTGTGCATTTACTTCTCACATATGAGCATAAATTTTGCGTTGAATGCCTCGATCCTGCAAAAAAACCCTATGAAAATAACCAGTGTCTCCAGGCAAAACGAGTGTGGGAGGACTGGATGTTATACAATACTTGAGGCTTATTCCTGAATCCTGCTCTGCTTTTAGGAATGCCTTGATGTTTAACAATGAGCTGATGGCTGATGTCCACTTCATTGTTGGCCCCATGGGGGGTTCCCAGAAGGTCCCGGCACACAAGGTAAAATCTTTAACCTGATGTAAAGTAGGCAGGCAGCTATTGATTTTCATTGTTGATTAATCTGTTGCTAATTTTGTCAGTTTGCGGAGTCTGAAATGGTAGAAAATGATGCAAAAAGTGTAATCTAACTGTTGTAAAAAAGTAAACAAAATAGAAACTATGGCTTTTAGAAGCTGTGCTGTTTTATGATTACTAATTAATGATTGCACCTCAAAAGTCAAGGCATTTTTGGATGTATTCTAACCAAATAGTAAAGCCAAAACTGAGCAGCAGTGCATTGAAAGCACACACTCCTGCTCTTTTATTAAACTTAGCAAAGATTGATTC
>JAPTGZ010000016.1:35085207-35100660 GCA_029814645.1 Fowleria isostigma | reverse complement strand
ATAGGCTCCATGCGACCCCCGTGACCCTAATGAGGATAAAGCAGGTTCAGAAAATGAATGAATGAATGAATGAAACATAGGACCACATACTAAAGTGGCCTGGGTCAGATTTGTGCTGTTCAAACTGTCTTTATCAGATCGGATACAGGTCACATATGGGCCAAAAAATCTGAGTCTGCTACGTTCAGACTGCAGGTAAATGTGGCCCAAATCCGACGTGAAGATCTGCTGACTAAATGTTCACTTGCTGTTGAATGTATCCAACCATGGAATTCAATAATCAACAGTATTAACTCTTCCCTCCGCTACAGATTAGTTTCAATAACCTCCAACATCCCTTCTCTGACCTGCATTTATCCTTAAACACTAACAAAACCAAATGCATGATCTCCAACAGAAACCTACCCCAAATTCAAGACCCCATAAAACTTCACTCTCTGAACGGCTCCGAAATTCATTCATTTGTCCTGTTATAAATATCTGGGAATCTGGCTCGACTGTTCACTCACATTTCAAACTCCAAATTTCTTATGAATTTCTTTTAATTTTTTGAAGTATTGTGTGATATACATTTACATCATCTCTATTTTTTATTAGTTAACTGTGTAGAATATTGCAATATATCACAATATTGTGATCCAAGTATCATGATGCGTATCGTATCGTGAGGTTATTGCCAACACTCACCCCTACTGTTTTTAGGTTTTAGCTTTTCTATTTGTTCTATGTCGTTGTGGTCGGTTGTCCTGTCCATCCTGTTTGTTTGTTATATATTTAATGTGTCCAATTGTTTTGTTTTCATGTAACATGTGCTGCTTTTTCTTCTATTCGTGTCCTGCCTCTTGGCCAGGTCGTCATTGTACATGAGAGGTTAAATAAATGAATAAAAATACTTCTCCTGTCAGTCATAATGTTATGTCTGATGTGTGTTTATATTAGTGTGTACAGTTTCTTTTTCTTCTAATCATAATATTTCAATTCTGTGTTGTATTAATTAAATTAGTCAAATATTAATAAAGTTAGCTGATTCTGCTCAAACAGCAACTGCCACATGTTTCCAAATACAGCTTCCAAAATCTTCTTTTTCTCAAGGAGGATTACATCAGTGTCCTTGAAGGTATAAGGGAAACTCTTAATATTCATTACATGTGGATAAAAAAGTTCAAGGTGTTTCATTGTTCTTTCATCCAGTGAAAAATAAACACACATTAAAGCTTAGAAAAGACAAATTAATGATGAAATTTGTCTCAGAGGGACAAATGTAGCAGGATTCAGAGCAGATCTTTTAGGTTTAACAGGGTTTCCTGGATTGAATAGAAGGTTTTAGAGGAATATTTTTAAGAAAATCCATGACATGAACAGGATAAGGCTCTGAATTCTGAGTCGACACAAACTAATCTCTTGGGATTCTTATAGTTTGTTTTAAAAAAGGAATGTTTATGCAGATATTTATAGACTATGAAATCAGCTGCTGAACAGTCCTAAATTTAGACATTGACAAAACCTGCAGTCTGCTGTTAAAGGTTCTTTATTTTATTATTTAAGGGAACATGTATGCAGCCACCATAGCACATGAAAATGTGTCTAAATATACACATTTACACACGTCTGTATTTTACATGTATGTATTTAGTTTCCCATTCATTATTTTCTGTTCATTATGTTCTTCTTGTTTTCTTAGTCCATGTTTATGGGTTCATGTATCCTCTATATGTGCAGTGGACAGAGCCCATAGTCATGGGGTTTCAGTACAAGCATATAATATGATAATTCTAACATTTAACTTGTGTCATTTGTAGATCATTAATAAATTCATCATATAAATGTGTTCTTCACCAGAATTCACCTCTTTTTTTTCCTTCTGTTTTTTAACCTTGTAGTAAAAACTGGAACATGATGAGAAATATGATGGATTACATGTGCATTTGTTCCAAATAAGAACTTAAAAAGGTGCTATAATATTTAGAGTTTATTATATGTATTTTTTTGTTTTGTTTTGTTTTATTAAAAGGACCATCATAGTGTTTAGAATAAAGAGCTGTGAAGTTCTGCCTAAGATGCCAGTGTACTGGATCGTAGCGATATGAAGTGAATGTATCTACAGTCATGGACCGGGGATTTACTCAACCACTAGAGGGAGTAGTGAGTCACTCTGCCGATCTCACATGGTGAGGAAAACTACCACCACGGAGCCTTTGAGCAAAGCAAAAATTGTCCAGATGGGATGAGACCCCTTAAGAAACAACTTAAAGAAAAGAAGTGATAAAAAATAGATGAATTGTGTCATTTCCACTGGACTCAGCTGAAAATAAAAAAGATGGAGTTTGATGCTGGAATGGCAGCATTTCTTCTACACAAATGAGTTTGTTTATGACACTCAGGAGGTATAAATTTATTATGGGATGTAATCTTTTCGTTATTATTGTTGCTACATTGCTGTAGCAACGCCATATTTAAAGACATTAATTGGCATTCATTTGACCTTTCTAGGTCAGTCGAGGTGAAAGGTCATGGCATCAAATGAAAGCCCATATGTGACTTCCTATATATTTCCAATAGTAATTATATCAATATCTTCAACTGAAGTTATCGCACTTTGAAATGTATCCCGTTATAAACCAATGAGGATTTGTTGAAGCCGAAAATTCATTAAAAAAAATGTTTAAATCTAAATTTCCCGATTCTTTGAACAAACCTTAGCCCAAAGATGTTCCACAACAAATATTCTGGCAGATGGATTTGGAGAAGAAGATTCTTGAAAAACTGTTTACAGATAGACGGACGGACAGACTGATGGACGCCAGCTGATACCAAAAGTTGATCGGATCCTTCAGGTTGTTGGACTAAAAGTGTCTTTGTTAATCACTTCATCAAAAAAAGAAAAATATATTAATGTCTGTAAGTCCTCGGCTTACTTTTCCAAACAAACTACAGAGGATAACAAACTCTGAATATTTCCGAGGTTACTTCACATTAAAGTAAGGTCAGCTGACCACAGATACAGTACCGGTCCTCTACAGTCTCCGCCCCCTGTTACCTTCTGACGACACGAACTGTCCGACCGCCAGCGATCCTCCGCCCCCCGTCTCCACGAACTCCACCTCGGACACGATGATGTTGTCCTCGAGGACGGAGCCACAGCCCATGCAGACGGCATCTCCACGGGCCTGGTCCACATCGATGTCCGAGCTGCCGCAGTTCTTACACGCCCTGGGGCTCATGGTGTCACGCCTACAGCCTCAAGGCCTGCTGGGAAAAGAGGAGGGAGAGGCTTATGTGAGTCTATGAACCAGTCTGACAATAATCAGTTCAAGTATTGATCTGATCGATGCTCGCTGGCGCCCCCTAACATGACAACTTTATGGAAGCACATGCATGAAATTTCGTAAAAGTGTCCATCACGAGTAAAACATTAAACTGGTCACATGACCTCACAACTAAAGGAAGTCCACCATTTTGGATTTTATGCCATTTTTGCAATTTATTCACATTGTATTTTATCAACTTTACTCAATGGTTTTACATTTGGTCTGTGTCATCTACTAACACTGGTGATCAAAATTCATTAAAACGCAATGAGAACCTTTAAAATCGTTGTCATGGCAATGTATCAAATTGTTTTTGTTTTTCTTTTAATTTTCATTTGCCATGAAAAACAAAATGATAATAGCTCACTGGTACTTTTTCCAATCTGCTCCAAATTTAACATGCTTTGTCAGACACCCGCCCTGAAAATATCCATGTGTCAGTATGGAGGTTGTTGCCATAGTAACACACTGAATTTCGAGCTTTCGGCATTAAACAGGAAGTCATAACTCTGTCATACTTCATCCAACCTTCCTGCATTTTTGGTGATTAATTACAGACATAACTTGTAGCTTTTCTGAACTTTTTGCAAGCATATGAAAAGAAAAGGATGAAAATGAGGCTAAATTATATACTTCTCACTGTGGAAGGACCACCCAAGTCCTCCAGGGAAAATACCAGAGAATAAACAGTGCCAAAGCCCACCTAAAACAAAGGGAAAAACACTGATCTGAGGTGGTCGAATAATTACCTCCAAAACTGTAAACATCCAGGAGTCATATATGACAGTGACTGTAGATTCACTTTCACATGTGATTAATTCATCTGTTCCACTGCAACAGGTTCTTCTGGTTTATTTAAGTCCATGTGAGGGAGGGAGGGGGGGGTGCCTGAAGAGTCTAAACCTGCCTAAAAATTCCACTTTTGCTGAAGGATGTATTTGCAGAAGACTGGGCTTTGACGATCATCTATGATCAACGAGTTAAATATAGGAAAATACATGATTTACACTAAAAAAAAATAAATACAGAGGATAACATAATAGTGATGAATCGCTTAAGAATGGTTAAAATAGAGAGGGAAAAATCCTTTGGGCACTGCCACAAAGTAGCACTGGATCATTATAGGTTAAAAAAAACAAACATATTCTTAAATTTTTTGTGTATACTAAAATGTACTTGAACTCAACAATGTATTAAAAGCACTTTTTTGATTTATTTAACGACCATAGGGCACGCCCCTTTCTATCTCTCGCTCTCCTCGGATGTTTGGTCAAGTGTCTCCTAGGTGACCAGTGGGCGTGGCCTATATACATATAAATAGACAGCTCCTTGGCGACTGGATGCCCACTTCACAGATCACCTTAACAGATGCAGACTGAAGACTCTAAGGACCCTGAGGACAGCAAAGTCTAGTCTGGACAGAGACACTCCATGATGACGCTCTCTTCGCTGATCATCCCAAACCCGGGCTGACGTCCTTCTGATTACAGTTGCTCTTATCCCTGTGATACTTAAGTGCTCTTCTGCTAATAGGTGTCCTCGTACTGGAGACATTCCCATTCTGTGCGTGTTATTTGTCAAGCACTCAGAGCCAGTCTTGACAATATATTTAATTTTTTTTAATTATTCATGTCGGCGCCTATAATCTGTTGTTTTATTAGTATTATTTTCTTTTTATTGTTTTATTAGTATTATTTTCTCTGTATGTTGTGTTAAAAGTTAGTTTTGGTGTACTAATATATGTTTACAACTAATTTCTTTGACATTATTGCAACCATACATGGTTGCAACCATACATACAGGCGAAGTAGTTGTCCGTACATACAGGCGAAGTAGTTGTCATGCCAGTATTATCTACATTATTATTATTATTATTATTATTGTTGTTGCTAGTGTGTTTGTTTCAGCTGATGTTTTGGCAGCACAACCATACATGTTTATGTAGTGAACTGGGATAGGAGTAATTAAGTTTTACTACTTTTCACTCCATTTCAGGCAACTAGGTTTGTATGTTGATACTGAATTACTTTATATATTTATGCAATATGTATATTACGTACACATAATGATATGTATATTACTTTTGTATGTGTGTGTTAAAGCTGGCTTGGTGTACCAATGAGTGTTTACAACCAATTTCTCTATATTTATGTAATTTTTTCTATGTACATTCATTTTCATTTATTTTAAGCAAGTAAGCAACAGAAATGCCCTGCATACAGCACTATCTGATAATGCAAATACATTCAACAGAACACAAGCAAGTTCAATAAATCACATTTATGCTAGGAAAGAAGTGGGAAGAAAAACTGATTTAATCCCACCCCCATTTCTCATCAATAATTTAACCAAATTAAATTTCAATATTAACATTTCTCAGTATATCTGTGTACACATAATGAAATGTTTGTAATCACTATAGTACATAGAGTGCACAAGCTCAAAATAAACCAATCAAACCAATGTATTAATAAAGTACAGAGTAAAGTTTCTGTACTTAGTTTCTCTGAACCAACGCTTCTGCAGACATTTCAATCAGTTGCATTCAAATGACAGTAGTTTTTACCCAAGCTATGTTTATGTCTATGTGTATTGATGCTACTTTTTTCTCCTGTGAGGGTCTAGTCCTGGTCTGAGTCCTGCTCGTATCCGTGGGTCCGTGGTCGTGGGTCTCTGCAGTGACATCCAGCAGTGATTGTGCAGAACTCCCCGGCTTTCTCCTCCCATTAGCCCCTCAGCTACGTGGCACTGCTCGGCGGCTAACTCAGCTGTTTCTTACCTCGAATTTCAAACCATACCTTTCATCCTGCTGACTCAGACCATCCCAGCCCCGACCGACCCTCTGTTTACACTCATATCACATTTAATTCACATTTTCTCCCCATTTAGTTGTGTGTAGTTGTATCGGCTGTGGGTCCCTGAACGCATCACATGTTGACAGCTGAGAGTTAGCAAAGCCGGCTAGCGATAAGACACTTGAATATACACACAGGCGGGTTCATAAACACCCCATACACAGCTGATAAAACACAAAACACAGTGGAATATCGTGTCCTTACCCACTCACACCCGTGGACTCCCCACAGCAGTAGTCTGTCCGTCTGTCTGTGTGTCTGTCAGTCACGCCGGCTCGAGTGTCCGCTTCTTCTCCACGTGTTTTCTGCATAAACTCTTGTTCTGTCACTATGTTGAACTTATCTCATCGTGACTGTGCTCTCCGTGGAAGCAAAGGGCAGCGTGGCAGCTCACCGTGGGCAGAATGCTGTAATATCCCTGCAATTCCTCAACACAACACACCCAACATGTGCGTTTGATGCCGGGGAGACACGGACGAAACCATTCCGACCTGGAGGGGGGGCCGCGGCGTGGGCAGGAACATCCGTGGAAAAAACACGGCCACTGTGTTCAGGGTTTTATAAAAATGCATCAGAAAACACTAATGTGTTTCATGTTGGATTCAAGGAAATGTGTAAATTCTGCACGGTATGAGAAATATACTTAAAACGTGGTTCTTCAGTACCCCGTATGTATGTGTAATGGTAGTTTACATACGTTTAAATAGACAGTGTGGCGAAATAATACAATAAAATGGTAAAAACCAAAAAGTATGTCCATCTATGGTGGCCCAAAGGTGCAACAGCCCCAAAAATTAGCCACTAAAAAAAATAAAATAAAATAAAATTGTGCTTTATTTAAAAAGTAGTATCCGAAAAATAAATTACCCCTTAAATAAAAATAAGCTTGCATGAAATCAAAAATCTCCCCCCAAAAAAACTGTAATAAAAATACATTTGTACAAATAAATAAACTTGTATTTTTTCAAAGTAATCTCAAATAAAATGGAATTTGACAAAAAAAATCTCATAAAATAAAAATAGAGCATCAAAAAATTAATTCAATGTTAGGTTTTAAAATATGTTGCTCTAAAATAAATACCCAAATAGAAAAGACAATTGCTTATTTAAAAAATACATTTATCAAAAAAAGTCTGACTAAAACCAAAACCCCTTTACTTTTTAAATAAATACAACCACTACTACCCACCACCACCCAGCTCCAACCCCCACGGAGCCCCACTAAAGTCGGCCCTAACAGACGATGGGCCCTGTGTGCCATCAATGTGTCTATTGCTGCTTTTCCACGAAAATTAGTGGGTCGACCCACGAACAATCTGCATTTGGCCTTTCTCCATTGACCACAAAAAGCCGAGTCTGTCCCCTCGCTGGTAAGCTGCATGGCCTCCGCTTCCCCTGCTGTGTGTCTGGTGACGTCACCACGCTGGGATCGCATTGATGATGATTCACAAGTGCGACAGAATGCGAGGAAGTAAACAATACAGAGCAATGCGGAAGCGAGTTCGGCGCTGGTCAGTGTCCTTTCTTTTTTGTCCGTCCTTAAAATGGCGGTTCATGAATCTTGTTATCTTGCCAATGCTGTGACATGTTTCTTAATCCAGTCTTGATTCAAATGCAAGCAGAGCTTTGTGTGTGATATAAGACGTGACTGGCGCCATGTTATGACGCATCACGCAACGCTCTACGTCGTTACGTAAACTAGCGGGTTGAACCACGTCTGGCGTTCCCATTGCATGCCAATCGGAGCCGAGCCGATTAAAGGCGATTTTAACCCGCGTCACTTGCCGAGTCGTTTGATGCGGGTCGGTGCGCCTTTCCCACTGTCACCAAAAGCTGATTGTTAGCGGGTTTAAACGGGTTTTTTGGCCAATGGGAAAGGGGCTTTAGTTGAACGTCAATCACTGGTATCCCATAATAACATATGCAGAACCATACACTTTGAATGTTTGCTGGACAGCTCATTGCCATGGAACAGCCGATGACATCACACACACTCTAAAGAACGAGATTTTGATCATGAGAAACCATTTTATTTTATTTTATTTTATAGGTTTTTATTGCAGTTTTTTTGGAAGTGGACATTTTCATCCTGAATGAGGGTAGCATTTTTTTTTCACACACTTTTAGAAAAATTAAAATGACAGTGACACCTGAAGAAAAAAAATTACCCAAATGGACAAAAATGTCTACAATGACATGACACATCCAGTAAGAACAAAAAACAAAAAGTTTAAAGTGTGAAATTAGCTCTAAAATAAAATTATAAAATAAAAAATGTAAAGTTTGTTTTTATTGTTTCTTTTGAACTGTATGGTTTTATTTTGTAATAATGGTACATTTGTTCCTCTCCTGACAATGAACCACACAACCACCAAATTGTATAAACACTTGATTTTATTCTCAACAGAATAATGCAACAAAGGGTGTAATACATCATTCTCAGCGTAGTAAAGGAAGCAGTGGGTCAAAAGGACTGTGGCGGTGGGGCGGGGCCATAAAGTGCAGGTACAAACACTGGCTGAGAAACGAGTCGGTGAAGTTACACTTAGTGCTTTGAGACGGACGGTAAAGGGCAGCACCGGGGTCACATCCATCACAGAAACATGACTCCACTTGGTTCATTTAAGGTAGAACTCACACGTTTTAATAAAATAAAACAGATACAAACATGTGAACATAAGTTACTCTGATGTATTCTTCAACAGGGAGTAAAAATCAGGTTCTGTAAACTGAAATATTACACAAAAATCTTGGTCATTTTGATCTGAGTTTTATGGAAGATGATTAGGGCCACTGGAAAAAAAAAAGGTCCAATATAATTTTATTATTATGAGAAAAAAAGTCAGAATTTCAGAGGGAAAAGTCAGAGTTTTGAGGAAAAAAAAAAAATCAGAAATTTGAGGAAAAAAAAGTCAGAATTTTGAGGGAAAAGTCAGAATTTTGAGGGGAAAAGTCAGAATTTTGGGGGTGAAAATAGAATTTTGAGGGGAAAAAGTGTTCTCAGATTCAAATAAGAATTTTCAAGAAAAAAGGCATCATTTTGAGATTAAAGTCAGAATTCTGAGATTAATGTCAAAATTCTGGGAAATAGGTCAGAACTTTGAGGCAAAAAAGTCAGAATTCTGAGAAAAAAGGGAGAATTCTGAGATTAAATAAATTTTCTTCTCGTAATAATAATCAAAAATATATAAAAGTTTATGTTGGGTTTTTTTTCCTGGTGGCCCTAATCCTCTTCCGTAGAGTTTGGAGGAGGATCTGAGTAGCAGTGTGTAAAAAAAAAAAAAATAGTTTTGGATTCAGCCAGAGGATATAATGGATCTTAATAGAGCTTATGAGTATAACTGGTCAAAACTACAACATACAGAAGGAAAAATAATTGCTAAAATAATCCAAAACACATGAAACTGTGCAGCCCTCACACCTGTCTTCACAACAAACACAACAGTTTTTTTTAAACACAGATGGATTTTCAGTCATGGGACAACATCGAAACACGCATTCTTTTTTTACGACAAAACCTCGCAATCGGGTTCTTCCTCTCGTCATCGAACTCATTTTACATCTTAGGTGAGTAGCGTAGAAAAATAAACTTTATGCGACAAAGTGGAGGTGAGAGAGAAACTTCAACATGCCTGCCGTCGATCTGGGACAAACACAGAAGGAACACGGATCCCAGCGGATGAACACGTCTGATACTCGATCATATTATTATGTAAACACACACTACATGACCACCAGTATGAACACGTCATACACGAGCCAATCACAATCAGCCGCAGAGCGTGGATTTTTGGCAGTTTTTTTTTTTTTTTGCTCCCGTTCAGGGACGAAAGCTGGTGATGGGTTTGTCCGAGTCGGCGTTTCAGTTCATCCCAGAGGTCAGAGGTCACGGCTCAGACTGGGAAAAACCACGTCTTTATGGATTTATGTGGCATCGGGCAGGATTTTTGTAGGCACATGGTTGTTGAGGGGGTAAAAAAAAAAAACGACACTCTAACGATGGCGTTCACATACTTTTGGACATGTAGTGTATTACTGAGAGTGAGCAACTAAAGTGCAGCTTTGCGTTTATGAAATCAACCATTTGACAGAATTAACATGAAGTTAAAGGGTTTGGATGAAGGAAAAACGAACTCTACATCCAACTGTTAACACTTTATGGAGCTGAGTGTCACCGGTTTCATCAGAGTTTAACGGATGTTACGAGTCGACGCCAAAAACTGAGGAAAATAGAGCAACAAGAACAACCACTCCTGCAATTTTTATCTTAAATCTTCTAATTTCAATAAAACAAAATTTGCTTTTTCATTTATCTCATTATGTTGAGATATCATTATGTTAGATGTAAGACTCAAATCAGGAATTTTTGTCTTTATAAATTGCTTTTTGTTTCCTTCAAAAAAAAGAGATAAACCAAAAAAATAGCGTTGTTATCTTGACAAGAATTAAACTAAGGCATAAAAACAATACAGATTTTAAGGGTTTGGAAGAAGAAAAAAACATTTTATGGAGCTGAATGCCACCGTTTCCCTCAGTTTTTGGCGTCAATTCATAGCATCCAATCTCAGAGGAAAAGCAAGCAACAAGAATACTACTTTTGTCATTTTTATCTGAAATCTTCTCATTTAAATAAAACAAAACCTACTTTTTCCATTGATCTCATTATGTCAAGATATCATTACGTTAGATGTAAGACTCAAATCAGCAATTTTCTCTATAAATTGCTTTTTGTTTCCTACAAGATGGATATAAACTGAAAAAAAAAAAAAGAATAATGTCAAGATAACAACACTAAGGCATAAAAACCAGGGAGCTAAAACAAACACTACATCCATTTGTTAACACTTTGTGGACCTGAATGTCACCGTTTCCATCAAAGTTTAACAGATGTTACAAGTCAACGTCAAAAACTGAGGAAAAAAACATCAAGAATGACTGCTATTGTATTTTTTATCTTGATATTTTCCTTATTTCAATAAAACAAAGCATACTTTTTCATTGATCTCATTACATCAAGATATAATTATGTTAAATGCAAGACTCAAATCAACAATTTTCTCTTTATAAATTGCTTTCTGTTTCCTGTAAGATATCGATAAACCAAAAACATAGCGCTTTTATCTTGACATTATCGAACTAAGGCATAAAAACTACAAGTACAGCTCTTCTTAGTTTCCAGAAAATGCCGGTTAAGTGTTTCTCGACTGCAGATTACTTTGAAAAACACTCCCAAGAATGCTCATACAAAGAGTAATTCCAAGGTTATTTAATTGTTTCATATGGTTAATGTTTATTCTGTTATTGATCCTATGTGGGGCCAAATTTCACCACTAAATGGGAAGATTTTTGGGGCTTTATTGGAAAAAAATCAGGTAATTTACTGTTTAATGTCATTAACATCTGGAAAATCTATCATTTTCAGCAAAAAGGTCGATTTGGCTACATTTTTTTTTTCCTGTAAAAGGGACTGAAGTGGCTCCGGTCATACAGACTCAGAGCTGAGGATGGTTTTTAGTAAGAAATTAAATACAACAATAACATGAGGCCACTTATCGGTTTCTGCAGGTCCATAAACATCTTCAGAAAATCTTGTACCCACTAGGATAAAAATATGATGCATGTATATGTATAAAGAACAGAGAGGAGGGTTGTGTTAGCTGCATGGATTAAAACGTCCAAATATTTTTACCTCAACTGAGGGAAACAGCGCTTTCGTTTTGTTTTATGAACTTTAATAGACAGGTCCAGGCCAGGGAAAAAAAAAAAAACATTTTTTCCAGTCAAAGTTTTATCATTGGATTCTAGTCGTTTGAGACATGCTCTCTAAAATAAACTCTGGGGCCGTCTTGAATTTTTCCTCAAATTCAATATGGCCGCCAAAATACCTAAAATGTTATCTGGAAGAAGCCTATTGGGTGAAATGCTGATTTTTTGGCACTAATTTGTAAAAATAGCTGCCAGTAGACATGACCCACTTTGTTGGATGCCTCGATGTAGAACATGAGAAACACCAACAAACAGATCACTGACGTCACCATTGGTGGCCATCTTGAATTTGCATCATGAGCGACTAACCTAATTTTGAATCTGATGGTATATTTGGATTTCTCACCCCTGAAAAGCTAGGGATAGACACCAAATTTATAGACATATCCCCACCACCAGTCCAGGAGATTTAACTATTTTCAAAAAAAGCATGGTGGGACCGGCGGCCATATTGGATTTAACCACCAATAGATACGGTCGATAACAACAGGGATGCCCACAAACTTTAGAGCCAATTGGGGAAACAAACCAGTCTCTGCCATTACTAATGTGTGACTGTGTTCCCTTTTGTACCACAAATAAACCAAAAAAAAAACATCTATTAAAAGTTTTACATTTTACCAAGTAATAAAACAGAACCACAAAAGGAGGACAAAATGGCTTCAAGCTAACAGACGAGAAGAGAGGTTTGGCAGATTACGGACCAAACAACAAAACATATGCATGTCTGGAGTCAGCATTTTTTTTTTTAGGTCAATTCAATGTAATGTGAATCATTTACAAACAACTGTAGACTATGTCAGGGAGATCAGGAATATCAGATTAATTGTTTAAACATTAGTGAACTTTGTACTACATTTGTAATTTTGTACCGTATTTTTCAGAGTATAAGTCACACTTTCTTTTCAAAGTTTGGCTGGTCCTGCGACTTATACTCAGGTGGGACTTATATATGTTTTTTTCTTCTTCATGATTTATTTTTTGACAGGTGCGACTTATAGTCCAAAAAAATATGGTAGATTTCCTTGCAACAAATTCAGAAGTACATATTCAGTATCTACACAGAAGATACTTGTGTACAAAAGTCTGGTAAAAGTAGAAGTACTGATTAAAGTTCTTAACTAACTACAATATACGTAATTTAAAAAAAAAGAAGAAAAAAAAAAAGAAAGTGTTGGCTCTGAGGGGGGGTTGTTTCCCTCTTGGATTCCCCGCCCCCAGCTGTGACATCATTGCTGACTGTATCGTCCACTCAAGATTTGCCAATATTGATGCAGACTGTAGCTTTTATAAGAATGAGCCAGACACAAATTTACATTTATTTTATGACTGTGCCTCCACCTACATGTTTTGGAGGGAACTGGAGAAAGTCATTTTCACCAAAACCAAAAAAAAAAAAAAAAAAAATCACATCTCAATATCTCAAAGGGAAATGATACGTACATTCAAATGCTTTAAATTTCTGAATTAATTTGATGACACTGATGGACAACTTTCATATTCCACCAAATTAGGTTGTGTTTACTGTGTATTATCATTAGAAATTATTGGAAAAAATTCATTATTTCACCTAACAGACTTCTTCCAGATGACATTTTACATATTTTGGCAGCCATATTGAATTTGAGCCCCGGCGCTTATTTTGACGAGCATGTTTCAAAGTACCAGAGTCCACTGAGAAAACCTTGACTGGAAACATTTCTTCCTGGCCTGGACACGTCTATAAAAGGCCATAGATGATGAGTTTAGTGGAAAACAGACGCTGCTCTCTGACTGGATGTTAATGCTAATCCATGACAGACATTTTCAGGAATTATTTCACAGACAGATGCATTTCTACACAGACGTTGATCAGACATTTTTGTTTCGTAGTAGGTCCTTGGAAGCACAACATAATACCAACACTTAGAACATTAAACGAGGTGATTTCACATGACACGCTCTGCACGGTGATTAAAAAAAAAGGGAAATAAAACGGTTTACATTTGAGACGAAAAAGGAATAACTGTATACAAGTGTTACAAAAACTATACTTCAGCTTTAAAAAGTATGTAAGTACGTACACGCTTTGTGTATTTAACAAAATAGCTCATACAAAACTTCAATACATGAAACTACATTTAAAGCATTTATTCATGTTCGCTTCACTAGAATCAGTGAATAGTCTGTAGTTCCTTCAACGCCGAAGCCTAAAGATATAAATGTGTGAGTAGTTGTAGCAGAGAGCACGGATAGAAACGGATTACAGAGGAAACGGAGACACGATGATAAACTTTAACCCCATTAAAACGTCTCAAACAGCGGGTCAGTTAGAGGGAAATCCACCGTGTGATGTCAGTTTTATATCGTCTGTGGTTTAGTTTGCGTTTCAGGAACGGCCTCGTTGTACTTGAGTTGCGGTCGGAGAAGCCTACATTTCCCAGAATACTGTTCACCTGCTGCTGCAAACCCGTTCTTGCATATTTGTGCTTGGAGGGCGTTTTTTTTTTTCCATGTTCAAGCTGCTGCAGCGTCTTTATCACCGAAATATGAACCAGACGGATGCTCCTGAAATACAGCTCACACCACAGACGGCTGGTTGTCGACGGGTTCACGGTGGATTCGTCTTTTAACCGACAGGAGACACTTGGGCTTTTTCCACCACACAATGAAATAACCACCTGTAGCGACTAAAACTCACAACGGTTCTGAAAGAAAGTCACGGTGAATACACTGTGTGGTATCAGAACGACTCCGATCAGCCCACACAGGTGGTGTTATTCTTGCTTTTAGCCACTTCATATCAACTTCCAGCTCATTTTCTGGAGCTGTTGAACAAATATTTATCACCTAAAACAGGAGCTAACGCAAACAAAAGGCTCATGACTGATCTAATGAACACTGGTCTTTGATGTTCCATGTGAACTTATGAATCTAAGGCTACATTCACACTGCAGGTCTGAAGGATCGACTTTTTTTTTTTTGCTGAAATCTGATTTTTTTTTTTTTTTTGCCTGGTTTTTCACATTTACTCATATAGGTGCTCATATAAAACTGGTCCCTAAATGCAGGACAGAAGTGCAACAGGCTGTAGACTAATGTTATAAAGCAAGTTTGGAAGCAGTTTGGGTCCCACTTAAAAAATAAATATTTACTGGGATAAAAAAGAAAATGTTTTTAATTTTTATTTGATGCATGCATACAAAAATCCGCATGTAACATGGTAAAAGGACATGAAAATTACACACTACTGGGTTTTTTTTAGTATTTTTTTCTTCTCTCACAGGTACACTATATTGCCAAAAGTATTGGCTCACCTGTCTTGACTCACATATGAGATTAAGTGACCTCCCAGTCTTGATCCATAGGGTTTAATATGACGTCGGTTCACCCTTTGTAGGTAGAACAGCTTCAACTCTTCTGGGAAGAGTGTGTTCATGGAAATATTTGACCATTCTTCCAGCCTCCGCTCTAATTCATCCCAAAAGTGTTCTATGGGGTTGAGGTCAGGAGTTCTATGAAGGCCATATGAGTCTAGGCAGGTG
>JAPTGZ010000016.1:35033473-35046058 GCA_029814645.1 Fowleria isostigma | reverse complement strand
TATATATACATATACATATATACATATATATACATATATACATATATATACACATATATATATATATGTATAGGCATGTGTACAGATTGGACAGTGGGTACATATGATACGATATGGTACATATGAGTATATGTGCCCACTGTGCTGTGAGTGGTTCCAGGTGTGTGTTATTCACCTGTTGACTTTACAGGCCTTGTACCAGCCTCCGTATTCGCCGTATGGAGTGTTGTCTCGGTGTTTGCCCTGGAAGAAAAAAAGTTCAAACTGGATCAGCTGCATTTTTTTTTTCTACTGTTTACATAGAACCAACGTTTTTCCACTGAGGCAGGAACCATTGAAACAAAGGTCACATTTCACTTCCTGGACGTGACATTCACTGACCTACCTCCTCCATGTCGTTTTCAGTGTGTGTGTGTGTGTGTGTGTGTGTGTGACATCACATCCTCACCTTGCTCATCTCCTCTCGTTCCTCTGCGTGCATCCAGATGGGCTTATTTTCAGCTGCAGACAAAAACAGGAGAAGGATTCGACACCAAGTACAGAAGGACAGATGACCTTAAACTGTGAATATTGGTAAAATACCAAACAGGAAACATGAAAACAGAAGATTATAACAGGACATGAGTCGGACTGGGCTCCGATTAGAGGGTTTATAAGATAAAAAACACCATATATGTCAGTATTTATTTACACTTTAAAACCTGACGACGCATCAACATGACAACAATATTCACCTCCTCAGACCCAGGTATGGATTTACTGTCCACGTTTGTGAGCAAGAGATTCACAGCTTCATACAAAAAAAATAAAAAAAATAAAAAAATAAAACTGTCCACCGCAAAGGACATTCCATAAAAATTTGAAAAAAATGCATCTGGAACAACTGTTGTATCATGATGTTTCTAATACAAGAAATTATTCAAAAAAACCAAACAAAAACAAAAAAAAATACACCCAAAATTGTCATTTCCTGACATTCCCTGGGTCTCAGGAGGTTAACCTTTGTAGGGTGTTTGGTTCTGTGGGACCCTTTTTCAGTTTTTTATTAAAAGAAAAATAATTTTTTAAATGATTTTTTCCTTTTATAGCTTGATTACATTTCATTTATTAAAAAACAAAACTTAAAAATGAGTAGCACTTTAATTCATAGATGTGATCTAGGAAAGGCAAAACAAATTAACATAAGTATGCACACCATACAAGGGTTAAAGACATAAAAAGGTGACAATGATGAAAAAAAAATAAACAAAATGATGTAAAAGGACATAACAAAACTAAAATGGTGTAAAGACAAACAAGAAAATGACATAAAAACCACCTTTAGTCTCTGATCATTCATTTAATTCCCATTTTGTTCATTTTCTTTATTATAATTTCCAATAAAGAAAATTAGAACAATTTGAGTTTTTATTCTAACACTGAAAAACAACAAAAGACTGAATCAAGATTATCATAATGTATAATTTAATTGATTATAATATGTATATATTATAATAATCAGTCGCCGATCACCAAGAAAAAATATAGATTCACATTATGATATAGAATTATATCAAAATAATTATAATCATAGCCCAGCCCTTCACCACAGTTTATCTGAGTTAAACCCACACACTTCATTTCATGAGTATTCTGCTTCATATTTTGTAGAACCCACATTAATATCAAACATATGTAAAGCTCCAAGTACAGAAAACAGAATAAATACAAAACATCAAAGGAGAGAAAACATAAAATATTATTTATCATCGTTTTCAGAACAAATATGCATCACTAAACAGCTCTGGAAAAAATGCAAATATTGACCCAAACTGATGCGAAACTGGAACAATCAGGTCCAACAGTCGTTGATTGTTAAATGAATCAACAACCTTTTTTTTTCTGTTTCAGTAACTGAAAATCTTTCAATGTGAGGATGTTCTCTTGGACTTCACCGTTTTACTGACAGTTTACTCAGTAAAAAACAGTCGATTTATTCAGAAATCATTAGTTGTAGAAACTAGGGCTGCAACTAACAACGATTTTAATAACTGATTCATCTGTAGATTAAAAACTAATCAATTCATCGGACAAATGCAAAAGTCTCAAGTTGCAGACGAGTTAAATGACAGAGCGGCTGTGAAAGCACCACTCCAAGCACCCGCGTTATTTTTTCTGTCTCACTAGCTGGGTTTCCATCACAGTTTTACACAAAATTAAAGTGATATTTCTAAAATTTTGACAAAGTATAATTGCTACTTGCAGGTGTTTCCATTGAAGAGTGTTTGGTTCTAATGTGCGAGTCTAGTGAAATCCCGTCTTTCCGTCTCGCGATATGTCGTAGTTCTTGCAGAGAGAGAGAGGTGCATCCATGTGTAACTCACAGCATTCATCCCAAGGCAAAGTCCTTGACTATGGCCTCACAGACAGGATTTCTGGGAGAGAACTGTACAGAGTTCACCAACCAGTTGTGGATCCAGAATTTCTGAATGACCTGGGCAACATTTCTGTTGCCTGTTATGTTACTGAACCTCTCGTGGCACTGGAAGTGTCATACCCGTGACGAGTGAAGACGCACAAAATGTGTTTCCATGACCCTTTTTTGCTAAACTTCTATTTCAAAACGTCTCAAATACTGCCTCATGGGAGTGTAAAACTTTTTTGCGATTTTTGACAGTTTTTGCAAAATTCCTGTGTTTCCATTACCAGTTTTCTCTTGCACAACTTGTATTTTGCGCATTTCTGAGGGTAATGGAAACGCAGCTGCTGATGGAGGTGGTGTGTGTCAGTAATGATGTCTATAAACTATCAGTTCTATCGTTCAGCAGCTGTGGTTCTAGTCTATGAACATGTGTTGTATGTATTAGTTCAGTCAACGATATGTAACAGTCTGGTGGACGATCAACACAGACATTATAATTATGACAATAGTGTCTGACTAGTTAGCGGGCTAAAGTAATCATAACGTAAAGGCTATATCATATTCTAATGTTTACATCATGTTACCATGGACACATCAGCCCCGTTTGTCCTAAACGTACTGCACCATAGGATTTAGTCCACCTTTCTCCATATTCCAGTTTTGTTCCATAAATGGTCACTACGTTTGGTCCAAACGGAGCTGACAGGACGCTGACATCTGAAACTTCATCCATGCTGCTGTGTTTTCCTCTGTTACACTACACAGGTGAACATATCTAACCCTAATGTTATCACACACCAATGCATCGACAGATGAATTCATTGGCAACTCGTTACAGAATCAATTTTAATCTATTTAATCGAGTCTTTGTTGCAGCCCTAGTAGAAACAGTAACAACACAGAAAAACTAATGAAACCTGAGAAAATCAAACCAAATACGGATTTATAAACTCTAATAATAAACAGGATTCTTGTTTGCTTTATATTTGTTTCAGTCTGAAAATCCTGCATTTTCTTTTCCTTTTTCCTCCAATAAAAGCTTAGAGAGTCAATATTTGATTTGTTATTGAACAGGAGTATTGTCATTAATATTGAATTTCCTCAAACATGAATAAACCCAGTCATTGTATTTTTTCAGAGCTGTGTGTCTGTTGAACACCGTCGGCTTTATTCCAAACATGTGAATCTGCTGCTGCTGCGTCGTTTCCCTTCAGCTGGTTTTAGATAAGAGCGTATGTTTTAGTCCAGGTCAGATGTTTATTAAATAAACGTCATGTGAGGAGGGTTCAGGTGGAACTACACTTTATCCTCCTATTTCTTCAAAACCTTCAGTAAAGTGTCAGTGACTCTTCTGAGCGGTGGCGGAGGAAAGGGCTTAGAACAAGGTCCACTTTTTAACCCTCTGTCCATCAGTGTGTCTGCTCGCTGCTGTGAGACAAACGGCAGTAGAAAACACATAAAACACCACAGACGGACGCTTCCTTGAACCCACCACCGCTTCATATGAGTTCACCCTAAAAGACCAGGACCAGGACCAGGGCTCACACAGGGCTCACACCGGACTCTAGGGAGGTTCAAGTTACACATCAGAGGTGGATGGGAGGTTAATGTGAAGTAATGGTATGAATGTAATGAATGATGTTAAAGGGTTCATGTGAAGTAATGGTACTAATGTAAGGAATGATGTTAAAGGGTTCATGTGAAGTACTGCTACTAATGAAAGTACTGATGTTAAAGGGTTAATGTTAAGTAATGGTACTAATGAAAGTACTGATGTTAAAGGGTTAATGTGGACGTGACAGGGGTCTGGATCACAAACCTGGTGGACTAATGGGGCAAAAGGAAGGTTCTAATGTTATCAAACACATGTTCCTAGCACTTAGATGTGTTTTTATTGGATTACTTATATGTACTTCTTGGATTTATTTTTTCCATTTACAGGTAAGGAACCAAATATGGTAACTTTTTTAACCTCGATTTTCTAATAAAGCCTTCTGTCCTCCAATAACACACTAAGGTTAAACTGCTGAATTTCGGAGTATTTCTAAGAGTGAACCATAAAGGGTTAACATATAGCCATAGCCAAAAGTTTTGGGAAAAACACAAAAAGATTATTTGCTTGGATGTGATTTATTTGTCAATAAAAGTAACTGAAACCTATATAATTCTTTATGTACTTATGTAATTCTTTATGTACAATGTACTTTTGAAATGTATGCAAATAAATAATTGGGCAGCTAATTTTGCAACAAAACAAAAAAAAACTTGAGTCATTCTCAAAATTTTTGGTCATGACTACATTTTTATTTCTTTCATTGTCAGTTATTTCATGCTTCTCTGTCAGTGTAATACAGTGGTTCTAATGATGCAGTATTACATCTGATTTATTTATCGTTATACTTTCTGCATCGTATTAAATGAATATACAAGAACATGTCAGTAGATCAGGGGTGTCAAACATAAGGCTCATGGACCAAAACTGGACATTAAAGGATCCAATCAGACCCAGATTTAGTTAAAAACAGGACCACGGCTCCTGTAGTCCATATTTAAAGATATTCATTACCGTTCATTTGACTTTTCAAGGTTACTCAAGGTCAAAAGTCATGACACCAAATTAAAGCCCATATGTGACTTCCCATCTATGGGAATATGTCCAATATTATATCTATATTCTCACCTGTTTAAGTTATAACACTTTGAAATGTGTCCCATTATAAACCAATGGGAATTTGTACAATTTAAGAAATTCATAAAATTTAAAAAAATCAATATTTCTCAATTCTTTGAACAAACTTGGAAGACTTTAGCCCAAAGATGTTCCACAACAAATATCAAGTCTTTCTGAGTGATAGTTTCAGAGAAGAAGATTCTTGAAAAATTGTTTGTGGACAACGGATGACGACCGGTACCAATTGTGTATCAGACCGTCTTAGACTAATATTAATTAACATATCAGATTTACAGTGTGTGTCTAAAAGGAGGACCACATCCCTGATAATTTAATGACCACAGTCTAAACTGTGTGAGTTTTGGTGTACACCGGGGCTTTACCCTCCTCCGTCCAGGTGGAGTTGGACTGTGGGAACCCTGACCCGTGTCTTTGGTCCGTTTCTGTGTTGGTGATGCCGACTCTTACCGTCCACTGATCCAAACTCCTTCTCATGGGCCCGGGTCAGGATCTCTTTGTAGAGAATCTCAGCGTCCTTGTATTTGCCCTGTTTGAGAAAACAGGACGCCTGTGGAGGGAAGAGGGAAGAGCGTTTTAGGATCACCCCGTGACTCAGAACGTGTCCCCACAGTCGGTTCTGATCAGATTCTCCCCCACGTTCATGAAAAATGATCCAGTATCTGTAGCAGCTCTGTCACAGAAACACCACAGAGGAAGGAAACAGAGTCACAAACCCTCCATCATCACCCACAATTGACACCAAGTCAAAGGAAAAAACTAGAACATGCACTTAAAGGAATCTTTCTCAAATGGGGGTAATTGGAAAAAGCAAGGAGTACTTTACATGTTTTTTTTTTAAAAATACATGAAATAAAACATAATGCACTGAATATAAACTAAATAATGACAATACAAATATAAAACACAACAAATACATTCATATAATAGTTCTATTGTCAATCATATTGTTTAAGCTTTGGTAACATTGGAAGAACATTTAAATTTTATGTTATTCAAGATGAGTTTGAGTATTCAGTAATCTTTTTGTTGATTAAAGGTTCATTTATTCATTAATGACCAATTTATTGTTCTTAATGAATTTTCAGTTTGTATTTTGTACAAAATTTACTTATAAAAATTTGTGTGGAAGAGGATTAGGGCGACTGGGGAAAAAAGATCTACAAAAATTAAGGTCCAATATATTTTTATTATTTTGAGAAAAATGTCAGAAGTCTGACTTTAACCTTGAAATCCTGACTTTTTCTCAGAATTATGACTTAAATATTGGAATTCTGACCTTTTCTTAATATATGTATTTTTTAAAAAAAATTTCTGACTTTTTTCTCAGGATACTTTACAAAAAAAATATATTGGACCTTAATTTTTCTTTTTTTAGTGGCCCTAATCCTCTTCTGTAGATTTGTTATTTTTTTATATGTTACAGTTAAATTGTTTGTTTACAAAGTTTTGAAAATAAAGACAAACACCTTTGGCACAGGAACAAATTTTGCCATATTTTTTCAATCATAAATGCTGAGGTGAGAATTGGGGGTACTTGGATAAAAAGTCTATTTCAGGGGTACTGCACTGTAAAAAGATTGAGAACCACTTTTAAATAATGAGTAATAATATAGAGACAATTATCACAATGTGACGCCATGATGAGATCTAATACTGACGTCATTCTGAGTCTGGTTCCGGTCCAAATGGACAGACCTGACTGCGTTAAACAGGTGTGATTATTGAAGTGTGCATTTGTCACCAGGTTGTTCTTGGTTTTGGCCACGTTGGGGTCGTCCGGGCCCAGGCGGCTCTCGTAGATCTCCAGGGCACGGCAGTAGTAGTACTCCACCTCCTCGTACTTGCCCTGGTTCTGACACAGCAGGGCCAGGTTGTTGAGCTGCTTGGCCACGTCGGGGTGGTCTTTACCCAGGACCTAGACCAGATCACAGATCTAAGATTCTAACATTCAGGGGTGTTTCACTGAACAGGAAAAAGGTGATAACATGAGTGGGGAGGGGGCAACTTTAAGATCTGGACATTGAGAACCACCAGGAAAAGCTTCTGTGTGTGTGTGTGTGTGTGTGTGTGTGTGTGTGTGTGTGTGGTGTGGTGAGGGTGGGGGTTGACTGTGGAACAGTTTGGGGGTTCAATTAAAGCAACAAAAGTTTAAATTAAAATATAAAGAAACAGTTTGAAGCAATGTAGAGATGAAAAACTTTCAAGGTCGTGTTTTTTTTAAATTTTTTCTTCTGTGTGTGTATCGATTTAGTTTTTTCTCTTTTACTTTATTCATTGACATTATGTACTAATACATGTTTACAACTAATGTCTCTGATAATTACAATAAGTTTGGTGAAACTGGGTGAGAGTAAATAAGTTTTACTTCTTCTCACTTAGAATGATAATATATATATGTCACATTATTTCTGTTGTTGTGAATTGAAACAACAGTGTAGAGTGCACAAGCTCCAAATAAACCAACCAATCAATATAAGAGCAGCTGATGGATCCACAGTACGCCACCCCTCCATCCATGCCCTCCATCTCTTCCATCCATGTCCTCCTGTGTTCCACTGTTGTCCATTTTCAGCTCTGATCTAAATTCACCTCCAACTCTTTGGACTCAGGAAAAGCTTCCCATGTAAACTCCAGACCCAGCTGCTTTGTGCCATTTATTTATAGTCTGTCAGTGTGATGCATCATGGCGGGCCAGTACTGACTTCAGTTCATTAGTCTGACGTTCATTGGTCCAGGTGGAGGTGACCTACCTTTTCTCTGATCTCCAGGGCTCTCTTACACAGAGGCTCCGCCTCCTTGTACTTCCCCCTCTTCCCGTACAGAACGGCCAGGTTGTTCAGCGTCGCAGCCACCTGGACAGAAACACATGAAACATAAAAAATAATCCTCTGACGGTGTTTTATATGAGCAGGTTAACCCATAGACACCCAAGGCTACTTAAGTGATTCATCAGCATTTATTATAATATCCTTTTTATTTTAAGTTTTTTGTTAAAGTCATGTATTTTCTATATGTAATTCACTGATCATGTAGATGTTTATAAAAGCTCAAAACAATGAAAACTGAAGAAAAAAGGGACTTTTTCAGCAAAAATGTCATTAACTGAACATAACCCTAGTGTTTCCATCCACTATTGATCCAACTCCATAGGTTTTACTGTATTTACACCAATTATTGATAAATTAATGAATCAACAGGGATTAAACAGCTCCAGAAAGTTCTGGTCTTTGGTTTAAGACTAAATGCCGGTTCTGTTTGTTATAAAATCAACTAATTTTGCTCAATTTTTCCTAATTTTAAAAGTATTTGTTCACCTTTATGCCATATTTTAAGTTCTTTTTCCTAATTTTTCAAGTATTTTGTACATTTTATTGTCTTTTTCAAAAATTATTCATTTTTATTAGTGGATTAACAGGTATTAAACAGTTTAGAATGGTAGAAGGTTTTGATCAATGTCTTTAAGGGTGAATTTAGGAACATACAGTATATACTGCAGAAAAGATCCTTCAGTTTCCAACCTGCAAATTAATCACAGACTTTACTGATAATTGTTTAAAATTATTTAACATCAGAGTCTGAAGTTTCTGTGTTTGACCAATGAACCATTTTCAGTTCATTTATTTCAGTTTAATAAAAAATAAAAGACACTGAACAACAGAGCTTCATATTGGCATGAACTCTGTTATTTAATTCTCTCAAATTACAGTATTTCATTTGTTGCTCAGTTTGTTGATAATATTATCATTTTTTGTTCATCTTTTAAATCTTTTTACTTGTACTGTACAGTTTTTTTTCCATTTTGCTGAGATTTTTTTGTTCAGTCTTGTTTAGAACTTTTTTTTTTATAATTTCAGGCTCATTTTTGTTCATTTAGTTGAGAATTTAGTAAATTTTAAAAAGTGGTTATTTTGTAATTTTTTTAATTAATTTTTAAGATTTTGTTCTGATTTGTTGGTAATATTCTCAATTATTTCTTGTTCTTTTTTCATTTTGTGCTTACTTTGTACATTTTATTCCATTTTACTTGGACTTTTTGTTTATAATTTTGTTCGTTTTTATCATTTCTGGCTCATTTTTGTTATGTTTCTTACATGATGATGACGATGATATAAATCACCCTGGTCTCCACTGTCGGCTGATACTGTGGTGTTTTATTTTTCATTACTGTGTCGAGGGTCACATGGATTTACCTGAGCACTGATATGAAACCACCTGTCAAACCCAGGATTCTTCAGGGACGGCGGATCAACGCACAGATGTATGAGGTTTACGGTCAAGTCCAATAAACCAGGGTGGTGTGTGTGTGTGGTTCTATGTTCTATGTGTGTGTGGTTCTGTGTCCTGTGTGTGTGTGTGTGTGTGTGTGTGTGTGTGGTTCTGTGTACTGTGTGTGTGCGTGTGTGTGTGTGGTTCTATGTTGTATGTGTGTGTGGTTCTATGTTGTATGTGTGTGTGGTTCTATCTTGTGTGTGTGTGGTTCTAGGTTCTGCGTGGGGGGTGGACTGATTGCTCATACATCTGTGAGTTTAAGGTCTGAGTTCTAGACTTGATCCCCATCGTTGTGATGAACCGCCGCCCTGTGACCAGTCTGTCTAAACATAGATGTGACTCTGTGAATGTGGTTGCCATAACAACGGTGAGTCTTACAGCAGGGTGGTCTTTGCCCAAGGTTTTCTCCCTGATGGACAGAGCATCATTGAGCAGATGGGCGGCCTCTTTGTATTTGTTCTGATCTCTGAGTAAACACAAAAACACAGGAAATGAAGAGTCTGGAAAAACACATTCACAACATTCACATCGTTCACTCTGAGAACAAAGGCTCGTCCACACGGGGACTGTCACCGTTTCACAACACTGAAAACTAGCACTGAAGCCCTGTTACTGATGAGCACTGCACTCGGGGATATAAGAGGAGGGAGGATTAATGAAGACCGTTGGTGTTTTATCACCTACTCATTCAAATCAACTGTATCTGTGCTCCTCTAAAAGTACAATTATTATGAATTAGTGAAGAAGCCCCGCCTACTCTCAGTCAGTGGAAACAAACCCAGTCTAGTTTTATTCCCTTTGAATCTTCCTCTACGTCCCTGAAGGACAAACCCTTTTATTTTCCAGACCTAGGGTCCATTCTTGGACTACTGGGTGCCTCTGCACCTGGCAGGATGAGGTCAGGTCTTATTGATCTGACCTGGGAAAAAAAGAGGTGGAGCTATAATTTGATCTATCAATCTTTTGGATGTACTAGACTGTCACTTTTTGGACTCCTTGAACTCTTGTTTGTTTTTCTTTTTTGTTTGTCTTTTCTTTTTCAAGTGTGTATGATTATTTTTACTATTTATTTTTCTCTCTCTCTGGGGTTTAATTTTCTGTATGCTATGTACTATTGTTAGTCCGATGTTTGACATCATCCTTGTTACAACTGCTTTGTTACAAAAATGTTCAATTAAAAAAATGCTTCAAAAAAAAAAAAAAGGTACAATGATTTTCATTAAATTATATTTTTTTCAAACTATGACTTCATTCACAAAATATTATGACTACTTTTGCAAAATTATGACTCTGTATTTGACTTTATTCTCATAAATTATTGGTTTTATCTCGATATTCTACAATTCTATTCTCATAGTGACAAGTGGTTTTATTTTCATATGTAGCGATAATACATTGTTGTACAAAACAGCTCACTTTGCTAAAACATTATACTAGATTAGTTTAGAAAAAACTTTATTGATCCTTTGGGCAGAGCTCTCAGAAAATTTGGGGAGGAATTTGCGTTCCTAAAAATCTAAATGAGGGTTGTCAAATTCATGTTAGTTCAGGTCCATATTCAGCCCATTATGACCTGAAGTGGGCCAGATCATAAAAATAAATAGAATAATACATAAATTATGTCAATTCCAAAATTTGTATGTCTACCTTCTATGCTTAAGAGTGTTTATATCCTTTAAAGAAATGTTTATATCCATTAAAGAAATATTTATATTCTTTAAAGAAATGTGAAAAACATGAACTAAATAAAATTTAAGAGGAAAAAAAAAGTGCAATTTTAAGCCATTTTGTCTCTGCTTCTCATTTTCAAATTTTCATTATAATGTATAGAGCACAGTGGACCTACAAATACACAAAACATTTAATAACATACAGAATATTGGTAAAATTGCACTTAATTCATATTTTTCTAAAAGGCTCGTATGTAAATGTAAATATCTTTATGAAATGTTACTTTAACACTAAAACAAAGAAAAAAAAAAGTGTGGTTTTCATTCTTTACAGTTTGTTCTGATAGTATTTTATTGGCCTAACATCCTTGATTGCTCATATCTTCAATGTAATTTTTGTATTTCACCAATTCATCCTGCAGGCCGGTTTTGGCCCCCCCATGTTTGACATCCCTGATCTAAAAAGGTCTAAATGAGTGAAATTCATCTATTGACTTTGGGGTCTGGACTGTGACATGTTTTCAGGTCTTAGTGATTGTAGAACCCTGTGGTCCATGTGTGTGGATTCACTTCAGTTTGATGGACTTTTACTGGATTATTTATCATTAACGCATGTGTTGTTGTTGACCCTGACATCCAAGTACAATGTGAGGGACCTGATGGAGGTCAACTGTGCTAAAGGGCTCCATGGGAGCGTGTCCTGACCTGTAGACCAGGGCCAGGATGTTGAGCATGGTGGCCACGTCGGGGTGGTCGTGCCCAGATGTCTTCTCCAGGTCCTCCAGCGCCTGCTTACATAGGGGCACAGCTACCTCGTAACGGCCCTGGGACGCGTACTGGATCACCAGGTTGTGCAGGGTTCGCAGGCGGGCCGGGATTTCGTAGCCCCCCTGCTGGGCGGCTGCCACCGCTGCACTGTTGTGTTGATGTTGCACTGTGGGAAATGAGAGGACGCCAGCAAAGGTCAGCAGAGGAGAACCCGTGATACCACGGACACAACACAGAGGCTTCAGGGAGTAATCAGATTACAGCAGGACTCAATTTGGGTTTAACTGCATAAACTAATGTTGAAACTCACATTAACTTACATTCAGTGTAGTGAACTTAAAGTCAAGTTACTTCACTCAGAGGGAAACAAGTTGAGGTATTTAATTAGTCATTTTATCTGAATACTAGACTACAAATGTTAAAGTTCTTCTGTATAAAAAATATAAACATATAGAATAGATCTTAATCATCACTGTTACAAGAACAATGGAAATCTGTTTATCAGCAAATATTAAAGCGCAAAAAAAAGTATAAAAACATTACAAATTACACTGAAAATACATATTAAAATATATATAAACAGCACATACATATATGGAAGATAATAGAGGATATTAACATGTAATACAGGCTATGGTAATCATAATAAAGGAGATATTTATATGTATATATGTGTGTATATATATCTATATATCTATATATATAGATATATATATATATATATACAGATATATATTAGATATATATATAAATATATACATACATATATATATGTGCACATATAT
>JAPTGZ010000016.1:35017187-35033373 GCA_029814645.1 Fowleria isostigma | reverse complement strand
TTAACTGGATTTTTTAACTGTTTTTAATTGTATATTTTTATGTCTTTTTAATCTATTCTTGTATTTTTTTCTGTCATTTTGTTTTTTTATTGATTCTTCTTGGTCCACCATGTTGTTTTAAAGTGCTTTACAAATACAGTTGGATTGGATAAAAAAAAAAATTACACATTTTTAAAAATAAATTTTGTGTGTAAAATATAAACTGTAAAGTGTCCTCTTTCATTATAACAAAAATAAATAAATTGGTCATTAATTAATGAATTAACCTTATATCAACAAAAAAAAATACTTAATTACTCAAATAAACTTATCTTGATTAAAATAAAATAGAAATGTTCTTAAAATGTTACCAAAGATTATTGACAATAAAATTATTATATTTATTGTGGTTTATATTTCAGCATTCATTTTCATTATTTATTTTATATTCAATACTTGATGACTTATTTAATGTATTTTTACAAAAACATTTCAAGTACCCCCATTTGAGTCGGTAAAAACTGCCATCATATTCTTAGTCAGAGAGTGGAAGGCCCCACTGACTCTGACTTTTCCCCAGTGGCAGCATTCAAAAGATTATCATGCAGACCGTTAAATAGAGTAAATGATTAAATAATAAATGGGCCCACTACTCTTCCTACATAGGCCATTGATGTTTCCAGCTTAAGAATTTGCCTTAGTGATCACTAAGGACTGCTGTGACCGTGTAAATGTGTATTGTTGTTGGTATCATCTGTGTTGTGTTTTTTAATGTTTTGTTTGACAGTGTCCACATATCTTCAGTGTATTTGGATTTAATTACTGGCTTAAGGTGTGGAATTGTATATTTTGTATGGTAAATTTTTTTTCTGTTTATAAAAAAAGTCACTAATTTCAAGTCAAAAAAAAAAAAAACAGGTCAGAAGGGGAATGAGAGAAACTAAGGAAGGAAAAGCAGAGCATCCTGGAAAAGGAAGCACCAGAACAAATTCAGAGAGAATGTAAAAGAGAAAATAAGATAAAGTTTGAAGAAGTCAGCACTTTTATCTGCTCAGTGTGAAATGCATTAATAGACACACTGGGGGACAGGGATCTTACAGAGAAACAACAGCTTGTTTATTGGTGATTTTTGGCTTCAGTATTCTGCAGTTTAAGCCTGTGGGAGGCCTGAGATCAAACACGTCTGCAGTAATATGGGATCATCTGCCTCGCTGTTGGAGACCGACAGCATCGGCGTGGCGTCCTCAGGATGAGGTAAAGCCAGCTACCTATTCGCCTCCACCTCCGCTGCATCACACATCTGACAGCTTTCCTGTAAACATTGTTAGGTGAAAAAAAGGATTGCCATGAGCCATGCAGAGAGGCAGGGTCAGTGTCGCTGTGGAATTGATCGTGTTTATTGATAAGACTGAAAAGCCTTCAAGTGCTACAGATACAGATGATGTTTGTAGGACGCTCTGAAACTGAAACCTTGTTTTACAGCCTTAAACAAGTTCATGAATACACCATGAATACAATGCGATACCTAGTTTTACTGTTGTGTAAGTCGTAATGCAGCAGGACTTTGTCAAAGATCTTGATGTGAATACAGAACAACAGAGGTAGGCGTTTACCGGGGGCTTCAGGTTTTTTTCTAACTTTCCACGTGACTCTAATGCCTCAATGCCTGGGTGTTTTTTGTAAAATCAGGCTGTGGGTTTCAAAATGAGCCATTTGACATTTTCTAATCCGGATAGGTGAAAACAATACAGCTTAAAATTGATTTTTTTATGCTCTTTAAGGAATTGTGTAAATACTGCTTTATCTAAAAGTTTCTGTTACTGTTTGCACTTTACCTCAGTGTTCTTTGAAACGGTAAATTCAGTAAGTATGTGTGCCTTGCTCTACAACAGCAGCTCATTTTATTTAATTACATGCATTTTATCTCACAGGTTGGCAAAAGTATATGCCCATATATTCTTGGATACTTCCCTAAATTAAGTACTGATTTCATTATCAAAACTCTGACTCTTTGCAGTTTATTTTTTTGTGTACATACTATATTTTATGCATCATGACAAGTACATGAGAAGACACTTTGAATATTTTTAGATCATATTTTCTACATCAAATCTGCTTTAATGCAAAAGCATTTATACCCATAGAGCTAATAAATTTGATTATGTACAGTGTCTGAATGTTTGTGTGACAGACTGTGACTACAATATAGGCTATGTAAATATTTGGGATACACAATATATCACAAAAATATCGATATTGCGATAATGGCGTGTGCAATATTCATGTCAAAGATGCAATAATTTATTTTCTTCTTTTTTTTCCATTATCTTTCAGTTTTCCGCACCATGGGGTACCAGAGTGGTTTTCTCTACCCCTCTAACATGATAGTTTTTCTGGCAAAAAAACTGAAGTAATGCTACTGCTGCTGGTTGAATGCAAGTTTACATGTTATTAATGTTGAAAAAAAATGTGAATATTTTCAGAGCACAACTTTGGCCAAGGCCTGGACACTTATATTTACAGATTCTAGTTTTATATGCAGTATTTACCAAACCAGAAGAGCAATGGAAAATTGCTGATCTAAAGCTCTTCTGCGGCGGTACTCTGGTACTTTAGTTATAATCAAATCCATCTATGTAATTTACACATTGTTATTACCTCCGCCAAGGAGGTTATGTTTTTTTTTCCCACTTCAATTTTTATTGAGAAATTTTTGTAAACAAAATTACTACAAAAGAAAAAACAAGTGTTACTTGGGTTTATACATTGAAGGAGGTTATGTTTTTGCCAGACTTTGTCTGTCTGTCTGTCTGTTAGCAACTTTACGCAAAAACTACTGGACGGATTTTGATGAAACTTTTCAGGACATGACGGAAATGACAAAAGGAACAATCGATTAGATTTTGGGAGTGATCTGACATTTTACTCCCGTCCAAATGCACTAATTCGGTTCGAATGGCACTAGTCACGTCTCTCCTCTTCTCCATGTGGGTGTGGGTGGGGTACCTGCGCTTCACTGAGCTGTGTGTGTGCAGAAGGGGGAGGGGCCAGGTACCAGCGCAGTGCACAGTCTGTCTGTCTGTCTGTTAGCAACTTTATGCAAAAACCACTGGATGGATTTTGAGGAAATTCCAGGATTTTTTTAAAGGATTCTTTAACATTAAGAGATAGGACCATTTTTGCCATTTGTGCATATAATTCCACAAAAATAAATAGTCAGGGCACTGATACAAATAAATGTGGGATTATTACTTTGGTGTGAGCCACAACATGGGGGGAACTATCATGCTTGGTGAAGGTCTGTACTCTCCGAGTGCTTTTCTAGTATGTCAATAAAATGACCAAATATTTGACTGTGTTTGTGTCTGAAAGTCTACGGTAACAGCATCACCAGGTTCTACCACAGAATTGTGTCATTGATTGTAATAGTACAGTATTTTATCTTAAATTATAAATAATTGAGTCACATACAAACAATTGGCTCATTTTAACATTAAGGAACATTTTTCTTAGTAGATGAAATTGGTATTTGTTTAGGTAAAGGAGAAATATTGCAATATTATCATTATCGCAATGCTGTACACTCATATTGCATATCGCAAGTTTTGCCCGTATTGTGCAGCCCGAAGAAATATCTTGTACATTACCTGAGGAGAAGTAATTCATTTATAGAGTTCAGTTGAATTATTAATGATAAAAGCGTCTGGGTGACTCATATTAACCGTTATTCATAATTCAATCACTTGGATGAGTAGGAAAAAAAAATTGTCTTTTCCCATAAATGTACTTCGTAGACATTTAGAAATCTGCGGTCCTATCACTGATGCCTTCCAAACTCAGAAAGAAGCTGAGCCTTCCTGAGCTTCAAGAAAAAAAAGAACAAATCCCCTGATTCAGCAGCTCTGCCAGTGCCACTCTGCACTTCCCCGCCTGAGCAGAGAAACTTGGTGGCAAATCTTCTGATTTCAGTGAGTGCATTATCGTCTGAGTTTAAGTAACTTAAAAAATAAGAAGGAGAAGAAATCTCTGAGCTTAACTAAAGCTGACGTCTCATTCTCAGAAGAGGGAGGGTTGGTTCAGAAGGAAGAGCTGAGGACAGATGCAGAATACCGACTAAAAAGTGTCCTCTGCAGTTTCAGGAATGCAGAGCAGCAAAACGCCAAATTAAATGTGAGATGAAATGTCCACTGATATACATCGGCTCTGAATAATAAAGACTGACATGGGCGACAGAGACCACCAAGTCAGCAAAACGGGTTAAGTGAAAATGAAACTTTAATTAGAGGCATTTAAGTGTCAATGCTGTTCTTAAACATTCTACTTGATTGTATTTTAATTTTGAGGGGCATTGAGAATGCTTCTTTGATAAGAACAATAAGGAAAGTAGATAAATAGATGTCCTGATGCTCATTTTTTCTCCACCTCGTCTTTCTATCTAATATCCAGCTTGGCCTTCCTCTTGATCTCTTTCTGCAGCTCCCTTATTCTAACTCTGTCTCCTTGCAGAAAAGCAGTTTTTCTTTTCTACCAAACAGGCTTTCATGTCGTTAGTGACCCATTATTTATCGTTTGGGTGGATGGTTACTGTTAAGTGTGGGTGACATTTTCTTCACAGAACATAATGTATTAGGTGAGTACATCAGAAAGCATGCTAAAATCATCCCCACAGTCATTAAATATATTATAGACCCCAATCTGTCAGCATAAAACAGCCCCAACAGTGTATTATATGCATCCACATTCAAGATCCTAATGTTTTTTGCGATTATCCCGTCTTTAATTGTGACCTCTGGTTTGGCAGCAGCAGGATGATGTTATGATCTGAAAGGTCTAAAGGTGGACGTGGTATTAAGATGTAAGTCCCAAAGCACAAGTCCAAATGATGAAGATGAAAAGTACAAATAGGGCCAAGGGTCCTGTAGTCCAACAGCATATTTAAAGGCATTCACTGAGATGGATTTAACCTTTCAAGGTCACTCAAGGTGAAATGTCATTGCACCAAATGAGTTTCAATTCTAAGTGACAGTTTTGGAGAAGAAGTTTCTAGATATCTAGTAATAGATGGCCTTGGGTTTGACCTTTCAATGTCACTCAAGGTTATAGGTCATGGCAACAAATGACAGCCCATATGTGACTTCCTATCTGTTGCTAATAGTAATTATATCAATATCTTCAACTGTTTTCAAGTTATAGCGCTTTGAAATTTGTCCCGTTACAAAACCAATAGGGATGGTTTTTTTTTTTTTAATTTTAAATTCTTTGAATAAAATTAGTAGACCTTACCCAAATGATGTTCCACATCAAATATCAAGTCATTCTGACTGACAGTTTTGGAGGCAAAAGGATTCTTGAAAAATTGCTAGTTAAAAAAATTCCGATGACCAGATTACCAGGCTGACTGTGATGATGTGTTTGCAGGCTTTGTAGTGTAGGCTACCCTTCTATTTATTACAGCACTGCTTCATAGTTTGAGTATTTCACTCACATTTGCATCTAAAAATAGATGTTTGTGAACAGTAAGATGTATTTAGGGGCATGTTTTCAAAAGACTGATGATAATCATTACTTGTCAAGTCAAAGGTCACTCTAAATACCAATACCAGTTAAGGAGGTGGGGTTAGCTGGGAACAAAAGCAAAATATGCAACATTTAAGTCATTATCTAAAAAGAATGTGTCAAAAAACTGCTGTTTAAGAAGTTCAACTGTGAATAGACTAGAGGAACCGCTTCTCCATGCTGTAGAAAAAAATGATATGTTGAGTCTAAACAGAATTAGAGGGCTTGTTTTGGTTTGGGACTAAAAAGAGTTACTTTTTCATGTAATGTATACAGTTTAAACAGAAGATAATGAAAAAAAAAAGAACAGTAACTACAACAGAAGATAATGTCAACTGTAACGAGAAAAGGTTTTGATGGTGCAGAAGAGGGACATAAAAATAGAATGCAGTGATTTCTAAATTTACCATTTTATGGCCAAAAAGCCCTTTATGCTTGAAAATTCCTTCAGAGATAATGACTGTTTTAATTCTGAGGGTCAAATATGGTTTGAAGGCAACTGTTTTTAAAGGTTTCAATGAGGGTAACCTGGAGACTCAGTCCATTTTTGCTCATGAAAGGCTGGACTCTTCCCAGTGTTGGTGCCAAAATCACAACTACATTCAGCTTTTAGAAATCATATCACTGTTCAAAGTTGTTACTACGTTACTAGTCCTAAATTACACCAGTTCCAACTTTATTTTAAAAATCTGAAAGTATATTCACAAATCAAATGAAACTGAGATATCTTATCTACATACTGTCTGTGATTAAAAAAAACAAAAACTGTGAACATTTAGAGACCACTGCTTTTTATCATTATGTCCTGACTTTCGTTCTGTCTTGGGGTTGCATTTCATACAAGAGAATTTAAAACTTAAACTTAAAACTTTTTATGTTCAATTAAATTCAGGCATTCTGCTTATAAATGTCTTCTCATATCACTTTATTGAGAGGAAGCACGTTTTATTTGATTCTCTTTCATTCCGCCTCAGAAGTTCTTTATGCACTCATGCATTTTTAAATTTGGGAATTTGTGTTTCTTGGGGGGAAAAGTAAATGTCTGATTTGCTATAGATGTTAATTCATTTAAATCCATTTGAATGATGTTTGAGCCTCAAACTGCAACATCTACAGCAGCAGAGGTAATGTTCCTGCATTTTTGGGTTTTACTGGTGGGAGGAGGGGTTTGTTTTAACTGTGTGACCTCTTCATACCCAACTGGGACAGATGATTTGTGTTAGAAAGAAGTGAAAGTGAAAGTCTGATGAAGAAAAGCAGGAAGATCCATCATCAGAGTCAGACTCGGCTTACTTTTGTCTAAATACCACTGGGATTTTCATCTTCACTTCGACTTCTACCCACCTTTTCTCTGATCTCCAGCGCTCTCTTGCACAGCGGCTCTGCTTCCTTGTACTTTCCTCTTTTCCCGTACAGGACAGCCAGGTTATTGAGGGTGGCAGCGACCTGTCAGGGCCAAAAACACAGCAACAAATTAATGTTTTTTCAAGCTCCCCCATCTTCACCTGTGTGCAACCACAACTCTTCACCACAGCGGCATGTAGAGCCTATAATCTGGTGAGTGAACAATGAACGAGGAGGAAGACGACGTGCGGAAACAGGAAGTGATTATGGTGGGCTGTAATTTGATCTCAATCTGTCTGAATGATGAATCTCCATCACGTGCACCCTGGAGGAGGCAGACCGCAGAGACGCCTGGAGGTGATCTGTGATTCAGGACAAGCTCTGATCTACATATGGACAAGGAGGGGAGGGAGGGGAGAGAGGGAGGGTGAGGTAACTGGAGGAGGGGGGAAGTTCATTCAGGAAAACCAGAGCGAGACAGAGCACTGTGACAGAAAAGAAGACCAAGGCAAAGGAGACAGGAAATGAATCAGGGGGGAGGGAGAAGAGACAGCTTCTTCAAAGTCTGCACTGTTTCATGGATAATGCGTCCAGAATATTTTATGTAAATCATCGCTGAGGCCACAGCTTCTCTAAGAAAGCACCCAAACAGTTTCAAACAATAGACTCCCACAAACGGTGACAATATTATCAAGACAAGATGAAGGGCTGCACAACGCACTGTTTTGGCATCATCGGCATAAAAAAGATCACATTGTAAGACATGTGCATCATTTGGACCAAAAACTTTGTGATGAGTTACATACAGAGGTGGCAAAAGTACTTGAGTAGAAGTACAGCTGCTTGTGTGAAAAAAAATACTCATAAAAGTAGAAGCACTGATTCAACTCCGTTTACTGACAAAGTAAAAGTAAAAAAGTACAACTTCTCAATTGTAATGAAGTACAAAAGTAAAAAGTAACAGTGCATGTTTTGCCATGAATGAAACAATACTTATTTAACCAGGCAAAATCATAAAAGTAGACCCATGCAGGACTCAGGTACTGACCCTGAGCACATCTGTTTAGTTTGAAAAAGTAATAAGCCTATTCTGAGAATGTAAGGAGTAAAAAGTACAGATATTTATGCAAAAATGTAGGGAGTAAAAGTAAAAAGTTGTCAGAAAAATGAATATTCAAGTAAAGTACAGATACCTAAAACAAATCTACTAAAGTACAGTAACAAAGTACTTATACTTAGTTACTTCCACCTCTGGTTACATCGTGTAACCAATGTGACTTCCATCCAAATGCTCTTTTTTTGGTTCATTAGTGCCAACTGCACAGCATCAAAAAAAGGCATGTTTTGCACTGATAAACTACCTTTTAATATTATTATTACCAGTGCAGATACATTCCCCTTGGGGTAAAAAAAAAACAAAAACCAAAACACATAATCATTCTAGCATGAGTATTTCCAAAAAGAGCTGTCAAAACCTCAGAGAAATACATATATCAGATAAAAAACCCAATGAACTGTCTAATTTTTCCAATGCCAAGGGTCCATAAATCTAACATTCTTTTCACTGACATTAGATAAAAAGGGGGGATTACGTCACTTTATGTATTCCTGTCTAACCTGCATTGTTCTGGTATGAGTCAAATTGAAAAACGTGGCTTTAACATGTGAAATGTTCATGGCCGATCCTTGACAGATTAGGTTTAGATCAGTTTGACACATCTTTCCAATCGTCTAGTCATGCTTGTCAAACACTGAAACTTGAGGATCAGTGAGCAGAGGAACAATCCTTTTCTTTCTGTCTCTGACATGCAGTTGCATTGAAGCCACCCACTCATCCTCTTGTGGCTTTTAATTATTTCCATGTGGATCTCTGACCTTGAACATCTCTAAAGTCGGTTCATGAAGCCAACAGTGAGCACTGAATTAACCCGAACTATGACAAAACCCTGATGGGAGTGGTGTCTTCCAGGATGACAAAGCCTCTATCCATTGGGCCACTGAATGGTTTAAGGAAAACAAAATCATGTGAATCACACAGTATGGCCTTCAGCGTCACTAGTCACTCAACCCAACTGAACTATGGGAGATTTTAGAACCAATGTGTTAGACTTTGTTCACAACTCCAATCATCAAAACTAAAGACAAACCACAATCTTTTTCTGATTTCTTTCTGACTTGTGTGATTTTCTCTTTCTAAACCTATCATTAACAGCATATACTATTAAATAACTTTATATTTTCTCTAAATCTGCACCAAGTTATAGTGTTCATCCCTAGTAGTAGTGGAAGGGTGGCAGAAGAACACCTTACTCAGGCACTTTTTTGTTTTTCTTTAAATCCGTCACCTGTCTGTATATGTTATGAATAACGCTCCACCTTCTATTGTCAGCTGGAGAGGTGACATTCCATATTTAACATTCCCATCCACTGGTTTCCACAGCCAGGAGTCACCATGCAAGGTAAACACCTTCAGCAGCCTCTGACTGGCAACAGGCCAGACTACACTGTGAAAGAGTGCAAACACGATGAACATGTGCAGCTGGAGGCGACATGGATGAGGGTACAGCAGGTTCAGACTTCATTTAGTAACTGATAAAAGACAGCAAACACTAACAGCATACCCTGTTCTCCTTAATCTAGAACCTGTTTGTGTAAATAATGACAGAAAATGCTGAGAAATTAAAAAGTTAAGAGAAGAAGAAGACTAAAACTACAAGGCAAAGACAGTTTGCAGAATAAAAAATAAGGTCAGCAAGGGGAAGAAGGAAAATCAGAAGACTGGGATTCATCGACTACGATTTTCTCTGATGTTGAATCATTGAAAAATCACATCCTTGTGGCAAACACAGAATCAAGGCCCAGAGGTTGCCCAAGATTAGGACAGGAGTGGGCAGGGGGGCTAACCTCGGTTTGATGGGGGTCCAGGCTGTGAAGACACCGGCCTGCTGGGGTTAACAGAGTTAGTCGACCTGCTGTATGTTTACAGTCACAATGACAAACACAGGTAATGGATCTGCGTCCAGACCCGGGTCAATTATTTATCAAATCCGCTACTGATCATCCTAGGCTGCAGGCAGTGTATTAGACAAACACATTACAAGTGTTTGACACACCTAAATGAATCTGAAGATGTAGTAAAAAATGTATGAACCAATTGTACAGAACAAAGACGACACCTCTCAAGAGGATTTAGTCTGACAGAACAGTTTTTTAGAGAAAAATCACTATTTCTCTACATGAGAATGATGCAGACATGACCTAAAGGACATTGAACTATGCTCTAAATTGGTGAAATGTTTGTTCTTTTTTGCACTGCTGGACCTGAAACACTCAGAATAATCTGTTATACAAATATTATTTCATGTTTTAATGAAAGTTTTGCATATTGTGATTTGTTGTAGAAAACATTTCATTTCTTTTTTACTTTCAGTTTTGACTCCAGGTCTTTTCCAATCATGTGATATTACTGCAGCAAACAGAATCATATAGATCATACAACACTGGAACAAAATGAAATAATTTACCGTCTTGTGCATTACATGAATTTTACACAGAACTTTATCTGTTAAAAGAGTTGAGGACTCAGTAATAGGACAAATATTTTTTAGATTCCATTAACAATGAAAATACCACCAAACTGCACTTTGGCTCCAGCGTTATTGTGGCTGTCTGTGTTGTTATATGTGTACCTGAAGGGGAACTGGGTAAAACATTTATTAATGGGGGATATTGATCTCTGAGGGAAAAACCAGGACACTGCAGCAGCCAGAAATAGCTGCAGAGCAAATAGTAAAGGGTAATAACACTGAGAGAAAACACCAAATCAAATGACAGTAATGGCTCAGTCTGCCAACATCAAAGTCTGACGAGAAGAAAAAACCACTGACCTTGCAGTCATTAGCATAGACAAACCTGATGCCCTCTTAATGTTCTTGTTTTGTGTTTGTGGTTAAATATAGTCATGGCCAAAAGTTTTGGCAATGACACAAATGCATTCTTTGGAACCTATATACTATAATTTTTCTTCAATGTACTCAGCAATAAGTGGAATTAAAAAAGACTAAACAAACTTGCATCATTCCCAAAACTTTTGGCCATGACAGGACATTTTGAGTAGTTATGTAATATCTACAAGTAATACAGGAGTGTCATACCTTTTACATTTTAAGAATGTCATAACATTTTATTGTCCTGCACATCAATTATATAGATACAAACTCATCAGGGTGGAGAATTTACCCATGAAAGTTTGCTTCTTTACCCTTTAAATGAAATAAATGAACATTACAACTTGAAGCAATGTTGTGGTTTTTTTTGGTTTATCTCAATTAAATTATGTTTATAAAGACCCCACATTTATTTACTTTTGGACTTAATCGATCATTAAGGACTCCAAAGAAAAGACTTGAAAGAAACATAGTCCTGTACACCCTGATGTAACCCATCTCATTTCCTGTTTATATTTTTTATCTACTTCTGAAAGCTTAACCTTACATACTGGCAAACTTTTAGATTCTTATGATGACCTTGCCTGTCTGTCTGTCTGTCTGTCTTTTTTTGTTGTTTCTGTTGTAATAATATAAAAATACAGTATAATAAAAAAAATAAATTAAAAATGAGCTAAATGAACCTCCTCAGTATTATGTTCATTCAACGACTGATGTACCATTGGTAAAATGGCAACATCATTCTATGTAATGACACTCAAGTTTATTACACAAATATGCTTGACTGAAAATATTACTTAACATTAAATACACAGTTTGTAGTTTTTGTTGCCACAGGCCTCTCACTCAGTCAGATAGTTTAGTTTAGTTTAAAGTTCATTGCCATTTGTACAAGTTAAAACAAATTAAAACAAGTACACTGGAATTTTGTGTGTGTCCAAGTCAGTAAACAATAAAAAAACAACTTATAAGACATTGTTTCTAATAATAGATATTGACAATTAAAATTAAAATTAATTAAAATTCAATACTTTGTTCAGTGGTATGTATTCAGATCAGATCTTTACATTTTAATAAAAAAGCCACAAGTAAAATTTGACTTAGTATTTTAAAAAATTACAGATTTGAAAATAATCTGTATAAACTAAACAAGTCTCTAAATTATATAACATAGGCCATGTCGTCTATAGATATTTTAATGCAAAAATATAACATATAATGCCTTTAAAGAGTAGTTCCAAAGCTCTTATATAAAGAACATAAATGTATATCCAAACTTGTGATGGCTAGCTTTTGCAACATCAAAAAAAAAAGTTCGGCCTCATCTGTTTAAAAGAAAAAACTCACATCTATTCCAGTTTCAACACAGACACAAATTTGCATTGCATATAAAAATAAAACCACAAGGATAAATGAAAGTCGAGTAGTGCAGAGAACGATACTCACAGCGGGATGGTCCCTGCCCAGAGTCTTCTCCCTGATGGCCAGAGCATCGTTCAGTAGGTTGGCTGCCTCCTTATATTTGTTCTGATCCCTGATAGACAGATGCAAACAGAGTCAGATACCAACAGACAGACACAAACACACACAGAAAAGAAACATCAAGCATGCTAATAATTTCCACTAACAGCCCTTTCATTTCAGGTGACAGGATAGAAATAGAGTTCCTGCCGTTCCCACAGTCACAGAAGTCCTTTAAGAACAAGTCGGTCTCATCCTTCACTCCCTTGGGGAAACTGAACCAAAGAGCTATTTAAAAGCTAAGATTTGTAGAAGTAAAAAACATGGGACCAACCCTGTTAAATGCTTGTGCAGAGCTTTTATGTGTCATTCTTTTGTGTGGGTCTACTTGAGCTGGGAAATTAACACCGGTCCAGTGTTGTTTCTGTACTGTAAATCTTTGGTTGTGTCTCCTATGCTTGGATTCTCCACCTCTGTTGTAAAAGGGCGTCCAGCTGTCATTCAAAGGTCCTACAGAGACCAGCGACACAATGCTCCGAGGGTGGATTCTAAAGGATTTAGGAGACGTGCCAACACGTAAGGGTGACAACAGGAGAACATGCTGTACATACCATTATCATAACAGACTCCCTGAGCAAAACGAAGCATTCACAATGTGCTACGGCAACGAGGTTTTAGACGCTGGTTCGATTTATATCTTAAAAGATCCTGATACGGTGTCCCAGGAGTCATTATGTGGGGTTTCTATTCCACTGTGAAACCCTTGGAGAGCTTGTTAAACAGTCCAACCGGCTGGGAGGATTTACAAGCCTTACGTGAAGTTTGTGTTGAGTCTGTGTTTTTGCTGGGTGCTGATTGGTTTTGGTGCAGGCTAATGGTAGCTACTGACACATGTTATTGCAGATCTTGTAGAAGAAAGCTGGAGCGCAGATAATAACCAAGAGTTCTCCACAAAGAAATGAGTGTACTGTGGCTCTTATGGATGTATGCAAGGAAAATGGCCTAGGGCAATGGAATGAAATGGATGGCAACAAATGATCCCGGATCAAAGCAGACTCTGACACAGACTTAGAATAATAAATAAGAAGTCTTAGAATAAAACTTCAATAATTTCTCCCTGGGATTTATAAAGTATTCCAATTCTGAAACTTGGCACAATGAAATCTTCCATTTTGAACTTTTGACCTGACACGGATCTTCACGCTCAAAGGTTCAGTTAAATGCCACTAAAGCATCATGAAAAATATACATATTTCAATATCTGTGTATTTTATTACCAGCATTATCCTGGTATGCACACCAGGTAAATATGGACAAATATTTATGAATATGGTGGAAGTAGTAGTGAAGATGTCTGCAGGTGTATGTGTATCTATTGGGATACCAATATGTAGTCGTCCGTGTGAAACGATAATCTGAGCATATGTTACTATTTGTGGACTTAAAGGTGGATGTATGTTTTTGAATACGTTTGGTGGCAAAATATGTGGGACTCCTTGGGGGGTGATGGATGTAGCAGCCAGTTCTGGTGGACAGGTGCATAAGCCCATTCTGGACTCTGGCTTGTGGGGTGGTGTCGCAGAGGAGCCATTGTGTGGACATGAACTGACGTGACATAAGAGCATATCTCAGTGATCTGACATGGACTGAAACGGGATGGTACCCGGGTTAGCTCAGCCCTCTTGTCATGATGGGATGGTGTTGTGACTCACTGACCCAGCTCATTACTATTGGATTTTGATAATCACCTGTCTGTACTCATTGATGTCCTTCTTTTGTCACTGCATTTTGTTTATTGTGTGTTTGTTTAAAAATGTAAAATCTGTTAAAAATAAAGTATATATTAAAAAAAAAAAATGCCACTAAAGCCATGGATCATCATAAACAATACAGTGAAATCACTGCAGCTCATTTCAGTTGCATACCAGAGGGAGTTATTTATGTTTTCCAGGCTTTTGTGTAACTGCTAATTGACATTTAAGTGTTAGTGGTGTTTCTTGTAGCTGTTATTTTAAATCTATCATCAGTGCACCATAAATGGTTTGTACAGAAGAGAATTCGGAAGAAGGTTTCCAAGTCATTTTTCCAGCTTCTCCATTTTTTGTATTTTTTCTTGTGTGAATATCAAATTTTGGTACTTGATAATATTTCCTTATCACTTCTCAGTTTGATCAACATGATCTTCAAACATGTGATGAAAAATCTTCTACATGTGTTACAAAATACAGTGTTATACAGTCATGGAAAAATTATTAGACCATAAAAGTGATCAAAAACAATGGTTATGCAATCAAGTACTAACTCCTGTGTGTATTATGTGACTAAAACAGACAGAAAACATGGGATGTCTAAAAACACTACTTTTGTCAGTATAATGTATAGATGTTGATTTAAGAACGTATGTGATTCTGGTTATTATCAAGAAAACCATGAACAATGGCTAAATATCAGCTCCTAAACTGTTATGAGCCATTTTTGTTGTTATCATCATATTGTCCAAAAAAATTTACCTTTAGTTGTACCAGGCATTAAAATTAACAAAAAATTGAAGAAAACATAAGGTGGTCTAATAATTTTTGCCATGACTGCATGTTAATTTATTGTTTTGGAGGAAAACCTCTGTCTGTGTCGAGGATTTCCTGAGGCTCAGGAGTCTATTTTTGGAACAGCTAAAGTTCAGTGCTGGGTCAGACTGACCTGTAAACCAGGGCGAGGATATTGAGCATGGTGGCGACGTCTGGGTGGTCGTGTCCAGAGGTCTTCTCCAGGTCTTCCAGAGCCTGTTTGCAGAGGGGCACAGCCACCTCATACCTGCCCTGGGAGGCGTACTGGATCACCAGGTTGTGGAGGGTCCTCAGACGGGCTGGGATCTCGTAACCTCCCTGCTGAGCCGCCGCCGCCGCAGCACTGCCATGAACTGGTTGAACTAGAGGTAGACAGAGTAAACAGGTTAGGAAAAAAACCCAAGTAAGAAGTCATTTATTTCCTTCACTCACTGTCTTAGTCATTTCGTCACTGGAGTTATACACTTTCACAATTTGAAAGATGCTCGCTGTTTAAAATGTAGGAGTGTTATCATCATGATTTTTGAGTTGATAGATAAATGTCATACAGCTAAGCTTAGTCAGATATACTAATCGCATGTAGGAAAATTAATTTACCATAATAATACAAACAGACATAACAATAAAACACTACGAATGCACCAAGATATGATTATCAATTGAAAGATGATACAATTCAACAAAAACTAAAAGTGCTGACTAAACCTGACCATGGTAGGGTATAAGACCTTCTGAGTTATTCAGCAGAAGACAAAAAGAATTCCAAGGGCTTAATTATCTTTTTCTGTTGATTTTATATCAATGTTATAATATAAGGCTAATAACTGCTCAAAAATACACATTAAAAATCCCCACAAAAGAAAAAATAGAATGTAATTCTATTTTGTTTGCTTTATAGGCTTCACAAAATAGCAAGTAACTTCAAAAGAAATCACTGTGAAGCAGAGGCACCATATACCAAGTAAACAAAATATACAGAACTAAATACATGATGTTATTGTCAGTAGACACTCACTGAAATGCAGTCAAATACTGCAACCAGCAGAAGTAACAATACCTGATAATTATTAATGATTATAAAAAGATTTTAAAAATCATAATGCATATGTAAGTCATTTGATATGTAAAATAATAATACATGTAATAATAATTCTAATAATACAGGTTGGACATACAGTCACAGAAAAAATTATTAGACTATCCAAAGTAATCAAAAACAATGGTTATGCAATCAAATACTAACTCCTGTGTGTATCACGTGACTAAAACAGACAGAAAACATGGAATGTCTAAAAGCACTGTTTTTGTCAGTACAATGTCATAGATATTGATGTA